>JAOTOM010002809.1:0-119847 GCA_034440615.1 Ashinkailepas kermadecensis | reverse complement strand
ACGCACTCGCTTGGCGTGCGCCTTCCGCCGTCTCGGGCTTCTTCGTCCCGCACCGGCGGCACGAACGACCTGGGCGACGGAACAGCGTTCACTCTATGCGATGCGATGCGATTCGATGTGATGTGATGCGATACGATACGATACATACGCGCTGATAGAGCATGACGAGAATTCGCCGCTGTTGACCATGGTTTCATGTCGGTGCCTGATGAGCCGTTGGTATTGACCTCGCTGGATTCAGAGCCCCATATCGCCCGCTAAGATGGCATTTGCTTCGGGCGTCAGTGTAGCCCCGAAGCAAGCAACAGCAAGTACATACCCCCACCCCCACCTCGCTACATTCAACGGCGTTGATTCAGTGCAGCCGCTGTGGTGGATTCGTCCGGTTGCACGATATCACGAGTCCCACGTTCATCAGATCAGACGTGGTTCGGCGCCAACGGATGGAAGCCAACGGACCAGTGCAACCAAACGGCGAAAGTGGTCCAACATCCACCGCATGATTCAGTCCTGTTTCGTCACACATGCGAGGCCACGGATGCGACACAGGCCATACTCGAAAATTTAAAACGGAAACATCGTGCGACGGCGAAAACACAGGCAGCCAAAATCAACATCCGCACCTCGATGCATTATACGTTACCACTGTAGCACGCACGCGCACGCGCGCGCGCACGCACGCACGCACGCACGCACGCACGCACGCACGCACGCACGCACACGCACACGCACACGCACACGCACACGCACACGCACACGCACACACACACACAACACACCTACATACACACACGCAGTGCAGTGCAGTGCACAATCCCTTTGGTTATTGGTTTTACGACACGTCGACTGTTGAGTCATGTAGCGTCGCCAATTTCTCACGCCGATTGGTCGCGGGCGAAGAGTATGACAGGTGAGACTCGAACCCACAACTTTTCGATTGTGAGACGAGCATCTTACCCTCAGACCACTCGTCCCCGTGAACACTCCGCGCACTGGGCGATGCAATTGGAGGGTTTCGTGGAGATTGATGCTGACGAAGCCAACAGATCGGTATCTCATCCTAATCATAAAGATTAGCAGGCCACCTGAGACTGAGAGGACGACGTTCACGAGCTCGCGTTTTGGATGCGACACACGCGCACACACACGGCACACACAGCGTCAGCCGACACCGTGGTTACCTGGAGATCCCGAAGGTTAGCTGCAACACACGCGCATGGCAAACAGCGTCAGCCGGCGCCGTGGGCACTCCTCAGCAAAAACCATGGATGTTAGCTGCGACACACAAGCACATACACAGCACAAACAGCGTCCACCGGCGCCGTGGACTATCTCGGCCCACTTGACTTGAAGATGTTTTTGAAAATGGTGGCTGGACTGAGTTTGAGGCGACCGGAGCAGGTGGGGCCGGTTGCTGGTCCACCTGTACTTTGGCCTGGGCTGGGGCTATGGCCCGGCTTAGGCCGATGGGGTTTGCCACGGGCCCGACCGAGACACGTCCACCACGGAGCGATCGCTGTAAATGACGACGGTTACGCCCATATCTCAACGTCGCTCCGTCCAGGCTCAAAGTTGAATACCCAGTTCGGCGTGAGCAAACCGCTGGGCTGTGCGATGCGACGCTCGCTGCCACCTAGCCCAATGTCGCTGCAGATCGCGCCAGGTTAGTGAGACGACACCCAGGCCCGCGGCGGCGGCCAGACGCCAACGCCACTTCCCGCCGCGCACCTTCTTCCCACCTGTCACCAATCTTCTTCCCCACCACCTGCCGCCACCCACCACCATACACCCACGGTCATCACACCTGCCAGTGTCACGTGAGAAGCGTTGTAGACAGCTTCTCCACCGATCGGCACACCACCGATCCAAATGTTTCTACCCGTACCTCACACAGGGCATCATCACAGCCGAGACACACAGAGCCTCTCGCCGCATTAGAACGATCGGCAGACACCCGACACGCTGCCGACCTGACCCGGTCACTGACCTGCGCACTGTCGGCGCGCTCGGAGTCACCGGTGACGCCGGTGGCGACTGGATGATGGTGGCCGTGACGCTCGGTTCGATGTGGTCGGCGCCGGCGCCGGTACTGGCGGCGGCGGCGGCGGCGGCGGCGGCGGCGGCGGCGCAGGTGCCGGTGCCGGCGCTGACTGGATGCGCCGCACTCTCGACCGGCTCCGAGAGTCGCAACGACAGCTCCTGCGCTTATCTGAGGCACGCGCGACGCAACGTGCCAGCGGCGTCCGACTGAGCCGAGCCGTACCCTGATAGCACGCACACTCGCCATAACACACAGCGACAAGCAACTCTCCATCATCACGCATTGCCTGATATCCTCGTAACACTTATAACCATATTGTGCTATCAGCCACAAATTACTACAATCAAAGCAGTGGCCGGAAGATATCTCGGCTGCCATGAAAATCAAGCTAAACGGATCGACCTTAACGATTTTGAGATCTACAGCTATGCAAAAATACCCTGGCCACGAATTACACACGAATATCAAGCTTCTTTCCTAAGAGTTGAGCGTTATATTTTAAAATCCACCTCTTTTCCCTTCGCTATTGTATATCAGGTTACGTTTTCCAGTATTTCCAGCGAAGTCTTCTTTTTCACTACACCAAACGCAAAAACGTTGCAAGTGCAAATTATCCATTGCAAATGAATCTTCAATAAGCCAGGCTTTTGTAGAGCCTATTTAAAGCAGAACTGTGATTTCAAAGAGCCGAATTTACTTCAATTCCTGAATAAAACTACTTCATATAGTGTGATATGCACCAAGCTGATTTTGACCAGGGTTCGGGGTTTTTATCGGGAAGAGCTAGGTTTTAATCACATCCAGTTTTTACCGGTAAAAGAACGGTAAAGAACTGGTAAAAACAGGACAACATTGGTATCATATACTTCACCTCCTGTGACATTTTCAGCTCCAATTTTGCCTCTTTCTATGCAGCATACACGTCGTATGATGCATAACACTATTAGACATGCACACAGTGTGCCTTACATATCAGAAAAATATTAACCAAAGAATTTATAGGATCCTTACCGATAAAAAACGGCAAAAAATCGTTGTTGACGTGTCCGCTTTACCAGTGGACAAAAGCCAGTAGAACAGGTTTGGTGATAAAAACTGCCCACCATGATTTCGATGAATCTAAATGCATTTCAAAACATTTTACCTTTCAAGATATGCAACTTAGCAGCTTTCGCTCGAGATCCATCCATGAAGTGTATAATTGGCTACTTCAAAATTATGTTCAACATCGTAAAAGCGCGCGGCAACTGGAGATGATTGCGGTGAATGTTTCGTCACTTAGTCAACAATGGGATGACTGTATTTGTGTTACTGAGTCAGAAGTGACGGCTGTGGTACTGCTCCCATCATGCCATGTACGTCACCAGTGGTCGTGTTTACACCAGCGCCGCCCGCCGCGGCTGCTCTTCCCCAGCCGCTGATAGGCGGCCGGCGGGCGGTACGCCCGCTCGGCCGGCCTCAGTCGACGCGCCGACTTACTGTTGCGCGTGTCGTCGGGCGCCGAGACGCGCTGGGTGGCAGCCGGCCGCCGCCACGACTGCAGGTCGGCGGTGCCCACGTCCGGCGGACGTGGCGTGAACGCCGGCGCCGGCGGCACGTCTCTCCGCTGCTGCTGCTGCTGCTGCTGCTGCTGCTGCTGCGGTTGATGCTCCTGGTTTGTTGAGTTGCGCCGCTCTGTGTACGAACGAGGGTCATTTAGTGCCGGGAGTTCGTAGCGTTGTGAGTTGATAGGCGCACGGAATAGAATGCTGGCACGCTAAGCGAATCGGTGCTCACACGACAGACAGACTAGCGCCGACATTGCACACATGTGCTGGCACGGCAAACAGCACAGTAGACAGTAGCCGAGTCAGACGCCTCCAACAGAATCACAGCACAAGCTACACGAGCAGATTGGTACACATACTTAAAGCACTCTGCTTCTCAGCAACTTCCATATCATTTATGTACATGTAATGCAAAATGGTATAGGCGAGAAAAAATTCAAGTATTTCGCCAATTTCATTCCGACCCCCCCTCGTCCCCAATGACGGTGTGCATTAGATAAGCTGGTACTGCAGCCCAACTGATTCGTGTCGACGCACAAATAAGTCTGGTCTGGTCTCTGTAAATAAACAAGACCACCACCGTTTTAATCGGGCAACCAAATGCTCATTTCATTTAAATTAAATGATCCTTTGCCATGTGTTTGGCGCTCACCAATCCATTTGACCACCCCGGAACTACCAATTAGCCTCTTCGTACACCCTACTGACATCAGAGCATAACGCCGTACCAAGTCCACCAAATCAACGTCAAACCGTGCTCGGTCGCCGCATCACCAGCCGACTGTAACACTGATGCCGACCACTCCTCCATCACCACCTGACGACGACACGCGGCCACACCGGCACCCACCGACGGCATCGGCGTCTGTGATGAGCGCGTCCTCGTCGATGCGCTGGTCCTGCAGCCGCTCGCGCTCGGCACTGGCGTCGCGCGACACCTGGCTCATCTTGTCGGTGCCAGACATCCGCGACACAGACGTCCTGAGCATCAGACAACGCCGTCAGGTCATCGACATAATCACCACGGCCTAAGCGCAGATGCGGGGGGGGGGGGTACGCTGGCGCATGTTCCACACCGATGGAAGGGTGGCGTCCCTCTAACCGGGAAAGGCATGGGACGGGGTTCGAGTGCATCCCCTTAACGAATTTTCAGCCACAGGGGTCCGTCTCAGAAGAAATGGGACCCTCCTGAGGAGAAAAAGCGCCCCTCCAGTGTGCTCGAGCGCCGCCACCGCCTTCTCTCCCGCTCAACGAATTGTCAGCGGAAGGCGGGAGCTTTCGCATTGTCCAGGAGCTTTCGCAGTGGCACCCCTTTCGAGAAAATGGCGCCTCCCCAGACGGGTGCTCCTCCATAAAAAAAAATGCTGGGCCCGACACTGCCACAGCTTCAGCTGAGTCGACATAGCGACACGCTGCGTACATCCGAGCATGTGCCGGGGCCGCCAGGCAATCCACCAGCCAGGTAATCAAGTCCAAACGTCAACTTATGGCTGTCTCAGCTGAGCATGAACAACTTGAACGGATACTCTGCCCATGTAGAAGCAGGTGCCATAGATAGCACGCGCCCTGCCCGGCCGGCGGTACATTCAGATAGTTGACATACAGAATAGCATAGTTGTTTTCCATCTGCCGTCAATGCATAAAATCAGCTGAGCAGATATACATTATCCAGAGTTTCTTTTTACTTTTTAAGATACCCAGTCCTCAGTCTACATGCTGGGAGGGAAGCAATAGGGTGTTTAATGCTGCACGGTCTCACCTGCGTCGTAGAGGGGGATGTGGACGGCGTGTCAGGATCTGCTCGATCTCGGGCCGCTCGCGCTGCAGCATGGCCTGCTTGTTCTTGAGCTGCTCCAATACCGTCAACACCTCGGCATCGGCAACGTCGAATGCCGTCTGACCCTGAAGGGTGCAACCAAACGTCTTGTTAGGAACAACGAAAATAGTGCCCAGCGACGTCACTTCGGTAGCACGTTCGACTGAAGCGCTCACTTCGGGCATGACAGCGTGCAAGCACCGCAATGCGATTCCTGGACAATGTGGCGAGCACCGCAATCCAGTGTCTTGACAATGTTGCGAGCACTGCAATGCAATGCCTGGACAATGTGGTGAGCACTGTAATGAAATGCCTGGAAAATGTGGCAATCATTGCAATGCAATGCTTGGACAATGTGACAAGCACTGCAATGTGTTGCGAGCACTGCAGCTGCAATACCAGCCGCTCTCTCAGCAACACCAGCCGTTGTTCAGCTAGCATTATTACTGCAGCCTCATGCCAGCTTTCTTTCGATCTGCTGTATGTCAGTTTCGATACAAAAAAAAACATCCCAGTCCAGCGGGATGACCAAGGACATCAACCAGCCCTAGTTATTGTGGTTTAGGGGCGCATCGACTGCACAGGTCATATAGCGCCCAACAACCAGCCCTCGTAGACTGTAGAGCAATCGTCTGTTCACATTACAACTCCATATTAGGATAATTTAGGTCGTGTAATGCAACTTTGACACTATTTATGCCATGAAAACTCGAAATAAGCTGCAAAAACAACAGTGTCTAGATAGGCTAAGCTTACATTGCGCACTCTATCGTAACCTGGCCGCAGGCTACTTGACTGAGGTCAAGCAAATTTGATACGCAACTTAAGACGCTTCTGTATGCATACCAAGGTAAAAATGATGTTAGAAGAATATGCATACTACAAAAATAGGAACATTGGTCCCAAATGAGACAAAACTGGCCGTGACCTCAGGTCACTGAACTGACATCAAACGAAAACAGGAGATATTGGTTTTGGAGGCACTGCCCAATTGTACTCACGTAACAAGTTTCTTTTCAATATCTCTTCATGTGTATAAGTTATCGATATTCAAAGATTTTTGGACGTCTCTTTGACCTGAGCTAGGTCAATGATCTTACGTGACTTGGGGTTAAAAGCTTAACATCGGACGCAAAATGGCCAAGGAAAGGGCACTGAAAGTTTTGCGGCGCTGCGCGGCACCGTTTACCTTCCACGGGGTGTAAAAAGGCCCTGCACAGGAGAGGGTTAATTTTTAATCTCACCATCAACGCTTAGTTATTTGGGCTTCGGGGCACCCCGAGTACGTTGATGATGCCTTGCTATCTTTAACGTAAGCATAAATGACCCAATAGGCTCCACAAAAACAATATATATATATATATATATATATATATATATATATATATATATATATATATATATATATATATATATATATATATATATATATATATATACGTATTTATTTACGCATATGCGCGTGTATAGATATATAGACACAGATATCGTCAAACGACGCTTGGCCGAGGGGGACGCATCGCAGACTGAGCGACAATTGAACTTGGATACGTCAGGATAGTCTCCGGAGCACGACACTCTGATCCCAGATCGATGTACCGTGAACGAAGCAGTGGCATTCCTCACGACAGGCACAGTCCGGGACGTTACGGACAAACACGACTCACAACCGAGCTTGCATTTGTGCTTTGTAATCCTGGTCGTGGAGAGAAAACTTTGTCGCTGATGGAATACGGAGACGATATTTTTCTTCAAACCTGTGACATCAGAATTTCAGCTTGCACTTTCCAGTGAATCTTGAGGACCATCACGGAACAGCTTATTGTCAAACAGCACCATTCGACCTCCAAATGAGAAAGATGAGAGGACAATTATCTGGAAACGATAATGCTCCGAAGGTGAAAAATACAGGAACAGTTTCTTTTTCCAACCCTGCTCACAATACATCCAGTTAGTCCACGACAGACACAAATTACCCTCAACTCAGGACAGCTTATAACACAGCACATCGCGAAACGAGGGTCCACACATCAAAACGTGACAAAAGCATGTCAACCGTAAAAAGAAGCAATAATTAACGGCCACTAATCATCACAAATGGGAAACACCAGTCACCACCACAGCCATACGCCGTGTCGAATCCGCTCGTCACGTGCGACTCGACAGGCTGCATCAGACAACCAGGACGCTCACCACGTAGTTTTTAATGTCCATGTTGCAGAGGCTCTCGGCGAGCAGTTCGCACGCCTCGCGCTGCGCCCAGTGGCTGGCCGCGTGCAGCGGCGTCCAGCCGTCGAAGTCCTGCGCGTTGATGTCGGCGCCGCACTTCAGCAACAGGCTGCCGGAGAATGGTCAGTCACCGATGGTGGCGCCGGCCACGGAGCCACGCCCCTCCAGGTCGGCACCAGCCGCCGGTAGGGGAACCACGCTCTTCTGGGCCGGGAGCAGCCGCCGGTCAACAAACACGCCCCACTTCCTGTTGCATAACCGAACAAGGAAAGGGTTGCGACAATCGCACCCTCCACTATGTATTACATAAGCTGGCGAAAAATTCGCACGGTAATCAAGAAATTATATTACGTATACTATTATTCTTCGTCATGCAGAAAACGATACCATACATGTGTAAATCATACGGACAGTATTTACATTACTACTGTCTGTTAGCTACTCTCTACTTATGATAGATGGCAGCCATAAAAGGGTACTTCCAGCAAACAGGCCTAAACCGGGGAGACATGGCCTTTGCACGTTGGTCCAATTAATGCCATCATTGTCATGTCCGCCGTGATACCAACCTCGAACATGGGCCAAGTTCACGTTAGTGGGGTACCAATCACACTTATAAATACCTAACTTAGCTGGAAGCTAAATCATCACCTTCTGCTACCATTGGCATCATCTATCTTTCTACACACGAACAAAATGCATGCAACGTAGGTCGTATTTCAGGGCTCAACAACCACTTTATCAAAGTATACATAATTCATGTTCTCCACAACGAATATCATCATCTGCAGATGCTCTGTTGGGGGTGTGTGTGTGGGTAAGGACGCGACGATTGTATCGATTGTAGCGCACTGGACATGTAGTGCAGACGCCCCTTAACGCTCAGGTTGATTTAATCGAGAACCAGCGCTGATGGTGTCGTCACTACCCGGGTAACGGCATCAAATCTGCAGCTGTCGTTCCAAGAAGGGTTGGTTGATGATTGGGGTTTAGGGGCGCATCGACTGCGTCGGTCATGCAGCGTCCAAGAAAGGTACCGAACGCTGTTCCACAGACCACCAATGGCCACACAAATTATGAGCCGAACAGCGGTGCCGGCCCACTCACGGTCGCCTACAGCCCGCAGGACCGCTGTCGGCATTATACCGAGCATCATCTCTGAATGCGCACTGCACCAGCCCAGGTCGGGACTCAGTGAGTGTTGCTGCGGTACGGACGGGTGGGTCACTTCGCGGCGGGCGCGTTCCGACCATGGTGTCGGTCCGAGCCAGCAATGCGCCGCCGGCGGGTCCGGGGCGTGTCAGCGGCGGCCGGGCGGCCCGCGGTTGTCCGCCTGGCACGACCGGCACGATCGGCACGGGTCGGCGGCGGCCGACGTCCACACGAGAGATCGCCGCCACGATTGTGTCAGCCGGTCGCCGGTCGCCGCCGCCTGCACGGCGCTGGCTGCTGCCGGTATAAATAGCCGCCGCGCCGGTCGGCACCGGCGGCGTGCGACACCGCCTGTGCACGCAGCCACCGCCTGTACCGGGAGCCACCGCCTATACCGGCAGCCCAGCTACCGCCTGTCCCGGCAGTCACCGCCTGTACCAGCAGCCACCGCCTGTACCGGCAGCCACCGCCTGTGACCGGCAGCCACCGCCTGTCCCGGCAGCCACCGTCTGTACCGGCAGCCACCGCCTGTACCGGCAGCCACCGCCTGTACCGGCAGCCACCGCCTGTCCCGGCAGCCACCGCCTGTCCCGGCAGCCACCGCCTGTCCCGGCAGCCACCGCCTGTCCCGGCAGCCACCGCCTGTCCCGGCAGCCACCGCCTGTCCCGGCAGCCCAGCTACCGCCTGTCCCGGCAGTCACCGCCTGTACCAGCAGCCACCGCCTGTACCGGCAGCCACCGCCTGTCCCGGCAGCCCAGCTACCGCCTGTCCCGGCAGTCACCGCCTGTACCAGCAGCCACCGCCTGTACCGGCAGCCACCGCCTATACCGGCAGCCACCGCCTGTACCGGCAGCCAACCCCGTTCCAACTGCGCGCCGGAGCCCGCTCTCTCGTCTCAGCCGGTGTCACGTCTCATATAATCGCCGCATCTCAGGCGGCGACACATGCGCCTGTGCCCGACCTTCCATCTAACTGGAGGCTCATCCGATCATATCTGACCTCGCATCCCATTAGGAGACGCACGTCCCATGCCTGTGTCTGACCTCTCGTCCCATCAGGAGACGCACGCCTCATACCTGTAGCTGATTGATTGATTATTTGAGTTTAAGGGCGCGCCGACCGCAGGGTCATTTGGCGCCCATATACCTGTAGCTGGCCACCGATGTCGACCATACCCACTTATCTGACCATTCACATCACCGATAAGCTTCTCCCCTTCCGGCCAGTGACACTCCACGTCTGCCATTCCTCACAGGTTCCAACCAATTTCCTCCTACCAAATACATGCCCCTTCCACACTCATACGGTTCGTGCATCTTAAAACGGTGCACTCCGACCCGGCCAGCACAGTACTACTACCGTGCACTCCCACCAGGCTAGCACAGTACTACTGTGCACTCTCAGCCGGCCAGCACAGTACTACCGAGCACCCAAAGGACGTGCACTCAAAGTAGCACTCAAGCACAGTACTACTATACACTCAAAGCCTTTCCTCTTCCTGAAGGAAAAAACTGATTGGCGCTAATATACACCGGAGCACCCATCCCTCGGCTCCATATAAACACACACGACGAACACCGAAGCCTCACACGCCTGCCGGCACAGCGGCAATACCTGTTATTCTCCCCTGAACACCACACCTACAATAGCCGTTCTTCCCATGCAAGCACGTCTACAATGTCTGCTCTCAGGGTTGAATTTTTACTTTGTATTTCTGAATGTCGAGGATTTTTGGTGGGGGAAATCCAACAGGCGGAATATTTTTCTTCAAATCTGTGACATGAGAATCTCAGTTTGCACTCAAATTGCACTTGTTTCCCAGTGCATCTTGAGCACATTATCACAGAGCATTTAATTGTCCAACAGCACCACTCAAGCTTCAAATGAGAAAAATGAGACGATAGTTTTCTGGAAAGGATGGCAAAAGTTCTGCGTGCCAAAAATCTAGAAATAGCCTATTTTTCCAACCGTACCTGCCCCCCCTGCGGTCCTCAGGCCAGCACACCATCAATATCCGTTCTCCTCACATGAACAACACACCCACAATATCTGCCATTTCCCCATTAGATACAATGTGTCGCTCTTTCCCGAGCAACACTCCACCCAGCTCTGTCTTTCCTCGGCCGACACAGTTCTCCAGCTGCTTTACTCCATACCCCAGGCGGTACACCTCGCCAGTTACCCTAAGTTCGGTAGATCTCCAAAAGCTACGTGAAAGCTCCAGTGACACCAGCTGTGTAAGGTGGCTCATCGCCAATAACCTATACATTTCACAAGACCGAGGTGATGTAGCAAGACCACATAAGTTTACGGTATTCGTATCTTTACGCATTTTTTCTAAATGCACCATGAATCCGAACATCGCCCTGCCTGACAAACTTCAACATTTATCAAACATCTCAGCAGAAACTGTTCATATGGAAACATCACTGCGCTAATATGGTGGTTATTGGTTTTACGACACGTCGACCGTTGAGTCATGTAGCGTCGCCAATCTCTCACGCCGATTGGTCGCGGGCGAAGAGTAGCGACAGGTAAGACTTGAACCCACAATCTTTCGATTGTAAGACGGGCAACTTACCCCTAGACTACTCGTTCATGCGCTAATATGCATTCATCCATGAGGTGAGTGCATATAGACACGCTCTACGTTTGTAATACTAGGAGTTGCACTAGTAGCTGCAATGACTCACGCTATTCGCTTGTACTGGTTGCAACGATATACAATTAAGAACAATATATACTGTTACTGAAGAAATGGGGTTAGCCAACTGCTTCAGGTCGCATCCCATCCGCACGCTTTACATTAAGTTCGAGTGTTAACAAAAGGAGGTCTGCCGAGTCCAAGACAGGGTTGGAAAACCTGGCGCCGCGCGTTTTACAATGACCTTGAATGTCAACAATAGAAATGACATCTACACCCGAGATATTGATGACAGTCGTCTTGAACCATTAAATCTTGCCAATGAGGGTCAAACCAAGTCAATGACGCTGTTCCTTGTTTTCTGGACGATTTCTGACCCTACTTTGAGTGCTTTATACGGAACTTAAGCCTTCCTGGACACTTGGACCATCACGTAACATACCTGTTGGACCACCATTCTGCGTTCAAACAGCTTGTAAAGCTCCCGAAACAGGTCACTCCCCATCCCCCAGCACAGCTCAGTCATCATAATCATACCCCTCCGGGCCCACCGTCCATCGACCACAGTCGACCGGGTACTCACTGCATGGCTTTGATGTATCCCTTGGCGGCTGCCACGTGCAGGCCGGTGGCGCCGGTGTTCGGGTGCGGCTGCTCCATCATCTGGCCGGCACTGAGCCACTGGCGCGCGTCCGACAGCAGCAGCTCCTCTTCCTCGGTGCGGGACGCGTCACAGTCGATTCCTGACCATCAGATGTGATGTGACATCCGGCATATTGCCAGTGTAGCCTACGGTTGGAGGTGGATGCAAAAAGTTTTTTTTTTCAATCGTAGCGATCAATGATAGTCATATCGTGTAAATGCACATGGTAAACACATGCATAGCAGAAATGTTGATCTGTGTAGCACTCAAACCAATGAACGGACAACAATGTGATGCGGAAATAATGTTAGCCACATCTGAAATGACATAGGACATTAAGATGCAACTGATGTTGAACAAATTGACAAATGAAGACATATATACAAATGAGGGTTGGCAAAAGGATGGCTCAGGCTAGTTTGAGCCATGCCAGTGGCTAAAACTGGTTTTAGCTCAAAGCGCAAATCGCGGAGTAAAATATATTCAGTAATTTACATTTATAATCGCATGCCCCAAAATACTATCAAAATGAGTTTCCGATATACGATGTTTGAATAAAGGCATAGTTATTCCATGTTTCCATTAGATGCAAAATAATTGAATACAGCAGGAATTTGACTGATATTAAATACCATCTGCAAACACATTGGGGAAATCCCTACACAGAATCCAGGCTCCAAGTGTCACAATCACACGAGGATCTTGTTGCAGTTTTTATCTGAACACCTAACATTTGAAATGGGTTTTTTTGGTGCCGATCTCATGCTTTTGTGGAATAATATTTTTGGCGTTTGCTTAATGTACTTAGCCGGTGCCATATACTGACTCGTTGCGTGTGCGACAGTTTGGTGTGCCACATCGATCACCAAATACACCTAATGACTGCAATGGTGCCCTGGAGACTGGAACAGGCTCAATGTGACTGAAAGTTTGAACAATCTGCTGCTGATGTAGTCTTCTGTGATACAGGTAGTCAATGAACACTTGCCATCCTTCACTGTGAAAACCATCATGGGCAGATGATGAGTCTAACTGGAAACTGAAACAGTGAGCAGCCCAAACAAATGCATAGGTATCTACTGCTATACATTATGCCTCTCATACCTTTCACTGACACATAGCATAAGCACCTAGTTTCGTTAGTTAGTCATGTGGGCTTTTGGACGCATTGACTTCTATGGCCATGTAGCGCCCACAGCACTTGGTTTGGATTTGGTCTGAAATTTAGGACCAGGTTCTCTGCAACCAACTGTTTCTGCAATATTGTCCAGAAGCATTCACTTCCACAATAAAGGAAAAGGCAAAATACACATCATTAATTCAATTTCTGTGATATATAAATCATCATAACAACACATCAGGAGTATCTTGTGTTCAAGTAGCATACTAAAGTTGTGTACCTTTGCAACAAAGTGGCTAGAAAGTAGACTTCAGTTTTAGCCATCTTAAGCAGCGAGGTAGCTAAAACTAGCCCTGCCAAGCCGGTCTATACCATGGCTTTAACTGGTCAAAACGACCACGTCGTGGCAAAAACGTGCCAACCATGATACAAAGTACGATTGCACTTCAAATTGACCATTTTCCCGTTGTCACCTTCCGCCAAATTTTCCAAATTTCGCCCAACTAGATGGCGACGGTAGCGTCATGGAGGCCAAGTATTGACACCACCCCCAGCATGATCACACTGTGTGTCTATACTTAGCCACAAACCATCCGCCTCGCCCGTGCTATGCCGCGTCGCTGACCCGACCCGGCAGGGTGCCCGGGTTGACCCCGCCTGGCGGTCTGCACCGCTCACCTCTACTGTTGATCTCCCTCTGCAGCATGTCGGTGACCTCGTCCGACTCGCAGATGTCGATTGGCAGCTCGCTGTCGTTGTTCACCGACGCGACGTTGGCGCCCTGGTCTATCAGATACCTGGCCGACAGGGAGGCAAACGTCACAGGGCGGAAGGCGTCACGTTGGCGCCCTGGTCTATCAGATGCCTGGCCGACAAGGAGACAGGCGTCACAGGGCGGAAGGCGTCACATTGGCGCCCTGGTCTATCAGATGCCTGGCCGACAGGGAGGCAAACGTCACAGGGCGGAAGGCGTCACGTTGGCGCCCTGATCGACAGGGCGGCAGGCGTCACAGGATGGCAGATGTCACAGGGCGGAAGACGTCACACGGAGTCAGGTGTCAGAGGGCGGAAGACGTCACACGGAGTCAGGTGTCAGAGTGCGGGAGGCGTCCCACGGAGTCAGGTGTCAGACGGCGGGACGCGTCACAGGATGGCAGATGTCACAGGGCGGAAGACGTCACACGGAGTCAGGTGTCAGAGGGCGGGACGCGTCACACGGAGTCAGGTGTCAGACGGCGGGACGCGTCACACGGAGTCAGGTGTCAGAGGGCGGGAGGCGTCACACGGAGTCAGGTGTCAGACGGCTGGACGCGTCACACGGAGTCAGGTGTCAGACGGCTGGACGCGTCACACGGAGTCAGGTGTCAGAGGGCGGGACGCGTCACACGGAGTCAGGTGTCAGACGGCGGGACGCGTCACACGGAGTCAGGTGTCAGACGGCGGGACGCGTCACAGGATGGCAGATGTCACAGGGCGGAAGACGTCACACGGAGTCAGGTGTCAGGGGGTGGGACGCATCACACGGAGTCAGGTGTCAGAGGACGGGACGCGTCACACGGAGTCAGGTGTCAGACGGCGGGACGCGTCACACGGAGTCAGGTGTCAGAGGACGGGACGCGTCACACGGAGTCAGGTGTCAGACGGCGGGACGCGTCACAGGATGGCAGATGTCACAGGGCGGAAGACGTCACACGGAGTCAGGTGTCAGAGGACGGGACGCGTCACACGGAGTCAGGTGTCAGAGGGCGGGACGCGTCACACGGAGTCAAGTGTCAGAGGACGGGACGCGTCACACGGAGTCAGGTGTCAGAGGGCGGAAGACGTCACACGGAGTCAGGTGTCAGTGGGCGGGACGCGTCACACGGAGTCAGGTGTCAGAGGACGGGACGCGTCACACGGAGTCAGGTGTCAGAGGGCGGAAGACGTCACACGGAGTCAGGTGTCAGACGGCGGGACGCGTCACACGGAGTCAGGTGTCAAAGGACGGGACGCGTCACACGGAGTCAGGTGTCAGTGGGCGGGACGCGTCACACGGAGTCAAGTGTCAGAGGACGGGACGCGTCACACGGAGTCAGGTGTCAGAGGGCGGAAGACGTCACACGGAGTCAGGTGTCAGACGGCGGGACGCGTCACACGGAGTCAGGTGTCAGAGGACGGGACGCGTCACACGGAGTCAGGTGTCAGAGGGCGGAAGACGTCACACGGAGTCAGGTGTCAGTGGGCGGGAGGCGTCACACGGAGTCAGGTGTCAGACGGCGGGACGCGCCACACGGAGTCAGGTGTCAGAGGGCGGGACGCGTCACACGGAGTCAGGTGCGGACGGCGGGAGGCGTCACACGGAGTCAGGTGTCAGAGGGCGGGACGCGTCACACGGAGTCAGGTGTCAGAGGGCGGGACGCGTCACACAGAGTCAGGTGTCAGAGGGCGGGACGCGTCACACGGAGTCAGGTGTCAGACGGCGGGACGCGTCACACAGAGTCAGGTGTCAGAGGGCGGGACGCGTCACACGGAGTCAGGTGCGGACGGCGGGAGGCGTCACGGAGCAATCCGCTGCACGGTCTTGGGGCAATGTCGCGCCGGTGGTAATCACAGGCTATACCCTTCATGCAGCTGAGGGGCATTACATCGGAGAGCGTGGGAAAATTATACATATGGCTGGAGGAATAGAGGCGTTACGTTGGGGATGGCGTGGAGGAAGGTAGTAATGCTGCGATGGAGATGGTGGGGTAGTGGTACTGTCCGATGGAAGAGGTAATGGATATCCGCCCGGGATGGGAAAGAACGTTGATGGGGAAATTATACATTGGTGATCATGGTGTTTGTGGTGTGACACAATGGCAAAGGAGGAGCTCTTCTGCATACGATAGGAGCAGAGCATGATCGACTGCGAAAGAACGACACTACACCGGGAATCGTGGTTGTATGCGAAGGTAACTGCAGGGTTTTACTAAGCATATTAGATTAGAAAGCATTGCCGGACAGAATACAGATGGCATGACAGCGTGTCGATGCACTCATTGACAAAGGATGGCAAACACAGTGCATTTAGCGATCGCCACATTAAGTAGTCCACCACCTTTACAAAAAAATCAAACAAGACCAAGCTGTGGGGTCTTTCGGTCATTTTGGTTCCATTTTTCGACGTGAAAGATCCACAAAATCTAAGAGCAAAGGTCATACATCATACACACGGCCGGAAACACATTTATCAAAGGGACAACTAACGTCCCTTGGAATAATAACTGAAATGGCTCCTAACCCTCCCCGTCTTTCCGGTCATATCCTCACACCCCCGTCTCGGGGGTGGATACATACCCCCCCTCTAATCTCCAAACTAAGCGTCGCACGAAAACGAAATAGGTGTCATCGGAAAGCGCTCGACGGGTAGGGCCAGACACCATCCCAAAAATTGCATCCCCATAAAAGTGACGTCACTAGGGGCCTAGGTCTTCATGACTTACATCATGTTTTGGCTCTGGGGAGTTCAATTTGGGGGAGATTTGAAAGAACCCAAAAAAAATATTTGGAATCAGAAAAGGAAGGCGAAATAGACCATGACCTAAATTTTTGCCCACCCAAAAATCTTTTTTTTATTTCAAAATTTTAAGCTTTCAATTTTCTTAAATTTGTATTTCTCTAATGGGTAGAGCGGATCGAAAAACGTTCGAAGTCGACTTGCTCTCATCAAAAATGCATACTTTAGCCAGAATCTTCGATTTTAGCTCTAATGGGCAAATATGCAAAACTAATAAGAAATCAAAAATGGAAAAAAATCCTCTGGTGCGTTTGTTTTCGTCCCTAAAGATAAACAAACGCAGAAGGTTTCATTAAAATATCTGTATCCGTTAAATCGTGACGACTGGTTGAACTTAAAAGTCTGGAGGTAACCTCACTTGACCTTGATTAACTCGTTGACCCTAGAGGACCTGACCTCAAATTTTGACACGACATGCCAAATTGATGTGGGAAAAGGTATGCTAAATTTCGGCGCGCCGTCGCGCGCCGTTTTTTTTCACTATCCGCGGAAAACCTTAGGGGGCGCATATCAAACCCCCACCCCGAGACGGCGCGGGCTAATCTTCCTTTGCCACAGGTAATTCTGTCTGCTGGATAACTGGATATTCAGGAAGTTTAAAGCGTAAAATCCGGCGAGTACACAATTTTCCATCAAAATTACTTTGTGATTTTAGTTCGTCTCGAAAACAAATTGTACGTGACATACATTTTTAAGAAATGTGTCACGTCACGCAGTCAGTCCCATTCCCTTTAGCGTGCCGCCAATAGGCAGACTTCGCCGTCCCGCTGCCACGTCACTGATCTGATAGTGTCAGTTGCCAGCTGATCCTCCCAACAAGAGACGTAATACGCGCTGACATCGACATAGCAACGCGAACCTTGTATCACCAGGGCAAGACAAACCAATGACCAGCACCGTTTCAAGTGAGCAGAGCGGCAAAAGTGAGCCAACTGAACAGTCCTGTTTGAACAAACACATAGCGCCCAGTGCGCGCGAGCGAATATGTTAGAACAGAGTGCATACAGGATCGGGGAGACGTGATGATGCAAATGAGCGCCAGCCATTGCCTGAGGTCAACTGAGCCTGCATTTGAACGTGCCATTAGCAGTCGGCTCCTCGTTATCACGTCAGTCGCCGCCACCCCCGCCGGAGCGCGATCACCACCCACTTTGCTATGCTGAGGATGCCACAGGAGGACGTGACGTGCAGGGGTGTCCAACCCTCGTTGTCGCCCCGGTTCACGTCCGCGCCGTGCTGCACCAGAAACTCCACCATGTCCAGGTTGTCATCGATGCAGGCCTGCGAACACGAGTCGGGTCAGCACCGAGGTGGCCGCGCCACGTCCGGGATGCCGGGGGAGCAGCAGGTGAGTAGAGCTTCGCCATTTCGGGATGCCGGCGGATAAATACACAAGCGGGAAGAGTTGGAACTCTACAAACTTTGGGTGTTTAGAGCAAGAATGTGTTGCTGGACAGACCACGGATGGCATGATGCCATGTCGATGTAGTCATTAACAAAACAATGCATCATGTCCAGCACGTTGTCTGAATATGACTGGTCAGCAGGGCGGAGTGACAGCTCGGGACATAAACGAGTGGCCATGTTGATTGTTTCAGGGCTAATGTTAGTTGTGGTACTATTTACTGGTATGTCTCTACTGTCAAGGTATGTATACTGTCACTGGTATGTCTTCAGCCCCAGGCACATAGGTAGACATTTATTGACCAAACTGGTTTCACCCCCATTAGTGAGGGTGTGACATGGTTAACATGGCATGGTCAACATTGTTGTCTTCTATTGTCATCAGCTATTGCTTTCCTAAGTCATGGAATAAACTCACACCATGGGGTTTTCCACTCCCAAGTATACCAATATTCCCAGGTCAGGTCCCAGGTATACCAATACTGTCATGGATTGGCTTTCATTGCCTTGCTGCATGCATCCTGTTTGTGCACAACTGCAACAATGTATCATTTTTGTGGCGGTGTTAGAATAGTAAGTATTTCTTGGGTGTGTGATGTTAAAACGAGCATAGAATGATGATAAAATTCACCATGAACACAATGGCATGAGCATGCCCTTTAGTTCCCGCACACTAAATCTGGAAGTAAGAGGCTCTTTAGTACCATATTTTTGCATTGTTTCTGGAAGTGGCAATGCATGCACTATCAACAACTGTTGCTGCAATAGGCCACATCATAGGCAGTAACATCACCTGGAATGCATCACAAGATGGAGGGTGTTTCATTGCCCATAAGTGAGCATGTTCATAATAATCATGACACTATTAGAAATACACAATTAAAGCTGCCTAAAAATATCCCTAGAAGCATGATACCAGCAAATTATTGTGTAAAGGATGTCAACCTAGTATTCAGCAAGTGCTATGTTCTGCCCACTTTCACTCCCAAAAACTAGCAACTAGCACTGCTATGTAGTCCATGTTTATTCGGAGCTGATTATGGAGTAACATGCAACCACATGATGGATATAAATATCATACTGTTTGATTATTGGTCACTCATTGGCTCCACCTATTGGCAATTAGTCACCAAAGACCCTTGTGTCCTGCATGGTGATTAGTCACCTACCACCTGTTGGTCATTTGTCAGCCAGTGGTACCTTCTTTGCTGATTGGTCACTCACTCACTGGTCTACTGCTTTACAAGCAGTCACCCACTGGTCTGCAGTATCCTTCCGCATGGTAATTAACGATCCACTTGTCTGTATTCTGCTTATTGGTTCAACGACACATCGACCGTTGAGTCATACAGCGTCGCCAATCTCTCACGCCGTTGGCCGCGGGCGAAAAGTAGCGGCAAGTGAAACTCCAACCCACAATATTTGGATGGTGTGATGGGTAACTTGTTTGTTTGTTTTGGGGTGATTCACGACGCACTTTATGCACATTCACGGCTAATGGCGCCGCCCACACTGTTTCGCCAGTGGGCCGCGGGATTGTGAAATGTCCCGAGTGGTGCGAGTGTTGAACCCGTGACCTTTGGTACCCAGAGCTCAACATCTCAACCACTTGGTCATCCCCCACCCTGTGAGAAGGGCAACTTACCCCTAGACCACTTGCCCCTTATTCTGCTTATTGGTCATGCACCATACCAATAGTTACCAACAAATAGTTTAGTTTTCTGGAAGGAAACATATTGATTCAAGATACTGAACATGGACTTAGAAAAGGGCGATCGTGTCTCACAAATCTCTTGGACTTTTTGAATTTTGCTACAGAACAATTTGATCAGGGAAATCAGGTTGATGTAGCATATCTTGACTTTAGTAAGGCCTTTGACAAGGTACCCCATAAACGGTTAATGATGCCACTTCAGGTCCATGGTATTGCAGGTAGCATCATAAAATGGATAGAGTCGTGGATTTCAGATAGACACCACAGTGATGCTAAATGGTACAAAGTCATCATGGCAAAATGTTCTTAGTGGAGTCCCCCAGGGGTCGGTACTGGGTCCACTATTGTTCATTATATATGTGAATAGCATTGAATGTGGCCTAAGCAGTAAGGTTTTGAAATTTGCGAATGATTTGAAGATCTTTAGGGCAATAACAGGGCACAATGAGCAGGTTTTGCTGCAGAAAGACTTAGACGAGCTTGTGAAGTGGTCCGAAAAATGGCAAATGAAGTTTAATTTTGATAAATGCAAAGTCATGCATGTAGGTAGGCAGCATATGAAGGCTCCATACTTGATGGGTGGCCAAGTACTATCTGTGACTCAGCAGGAGAAGGACTTAGGTGATTTTTTAAACACAAAATTGGGGGCATCAGGACAGACCAAAGAAGCCAGGAAGAAGGCACTAAGAATGCTTGGGGCATTACAGAGGAATGTGTCATACAAAAGTGAGGAGGTCATCAGGAAGCTTTACTATGTGTATGTCAGGCCACATTTGGAATACTGTGTCCAAGCTTGGTCCCCTAGATATGAGAAAGATTGTTGGCTTTTAGAGAGAGTACAAAAGAGGGCAACAAAAATGGTTAATGGTATAGGCAACCTGGCATATGAGGAATGATTGAAGAAATTGAATATGTTTTCACTTAGATATAGAAGGCTGAGAGGAGATCTCATCGAGGTTTTTAAATTTGTTCATGGTCAGGAACAGGGATATCTCAGGGAAATGTTTGAATTTAACAGAAATGATGCAATTAGAGGTCATCAATTAAAAATTAAAGTTAATCACAGCAGGACAAGGTTGAGACAGACTTTCTTCACCAACAGGGTAGTAGAACACTGGAACCAGCTGCCAGGAACCATTGTCAGTAGCAACACACTGAACATCTTTAAAAACGGCATAGACAATCATTATAAGAATAGGGGGCTTGTTTTTATGTATTCCAGGGAGGGTTGATCGACAGATTTGGTGGGCAACTGGTTCAGTCTCCAAAGTGCAACCAAGAAGGGCCCTTGTGGCTCATAGTTGCACTGATCTTTTATGTCTTTATGCCATTGGTTGTTTTTTTAGTTACCCACCAGCCACTTGTTTGGCTATTGGCTACCCACTGGTCTGCACTTTGGTTTTTGGCTACTGAATGATGACTCTATCATATCATTGATCATATTACACCAAAACATTTGGTTCCAAACGAACTATTTTCTATAAATGATATTCACCTATTTTGAGCCTTGGAGTAAAATGCAACACCTTTGTTCATTGCAAACTGATCGATAACACCATACCATACTTGGAAGTTCAAATCAATATTTTTTAATACACCCATTGTTGCCAATGGCACTGGTTCCTGTCAAGTGTCAAGTGGAACTACAGTGTCAAGTGGAACTACAGTGTCAAGTGGAACTACAGTGTCAAGTGGAACTACAGTGTCAAGTGGAACTACAACATGCAAGACTGTGAACAGTGACAAGTGCAGTTTGCATAACCAATCAATGATGCAATGTTATTAATGGCCCTGCATCAGTAGTCATAGGCTTAGCATGATATAAAACCTGCAGATGTAAGCTATATGTGTGATTTAGCATCTGTACATGTAGGTTTGCATCATTCAACTTCCATAGGTTTGGGTTTGAAGCAGGGTTAAAATAATGGTTTTTCGTTAGGTGTGAGATGTCGAAACGAGCCCGGTGGGATGTCGAAATTTGCCATGGAACTAGTGTCATTTAAAATGCTTTCGATGTCCGTCAGACTCAAATTTTACCCAGTGGTGTAGGCACTTATGACTGTACCTTTATCATTTGCTTTGAGATTGATAATTTACGAAAAGATTCGGGATAGGGAGAATAATAACTATGCTATGAACTGGCATTGTATGCCAGTTCATATTATAGGTAATCTCTTTACCTCAAATTGCATTGCGAAATGTTCGTGTATGCGAAATGTTCGTGTCACCGTTCCTTATTGAGAGCATGCACACACTACTCATAAACGAGATACTGTTAGAAAGAACACATGAAGACTTCATAAGCATGCATCAAGGAGCAGGATGTCGATACTTCTTGAAGAAGGATGTCGACTGAGTGTTCAAAAAGTGGTAAATTCCACCCTATTTCACAAATAATTTATCACTGGTTTGAAGCCACAATCAATAGATGTAGATTTTCTCATTCAACGTCTGCATGTGTAGTATTTATGCCACGAAAATATATGGTGTTGCATCAGGTTAACATATTCTAAATGACCATATGTTTTCGCCCAACCAAATATAGATGTAGGCTTAATGGCATGAAAAATGATTGTAGTTGGTGTATGCTAATTCACTATAGATTGTCATAGGCCTTACCCCATCCAATATCTATAGGTAGGCATGTCATCAAAAATTGTCCAGGTTTAGTGTGCTTTATTTTACCATAGCCAATATGCAAAAAAATGTGACCTTCAAACCACATCCTCCTTCACCCTGTACCAGTTTGAAATAAGCAGTGATACTGGCAAATATGGGTATATTTAATCACAATTGATTTCAACCCTGAGACACGAAAACCCAATTACAATGGAAAGAATACAGTCCTTTGTCTCAGAAACAAGAATTGTATTACTATTCCTCGCAGAAAACAACTAGCCTAGTATTTATTAACTATTACCACACAATGCTCTGGTTTGGTTATTGATCAACCAGTGTTGAAAACTTGTAATTAGTTACCCACTGGTGGATAATCTGGTTATTCACCATGTAGCAATCTCTGGTTTGGTTATTTTATCCTTCAGTTGCCCATCATATTGTGGCATGCAAATGAATTTAGAATATGGATTTATTGTTCATAAAGAAAGGGAGTCAAGCAAATTATTTTATATAAGGAATATGAACTATTGGGGGTTTCTAGGTTGACAGACAATGTTCTTGATCATTGAAAAATATTTTCTATCACTGTATCACATCTGGAAGCTGACATCAATCACTGCCAAACACACCCACTTTTTGCTGATGGCATGCCTATGACTGGTTGTTCTCAATGATAGACTGAAAGATGTGACAAATACAGTGCCTGCATCACCAATGAGTGATCCAATGATTTCTTCATATCTATGTTTTGATGGCATGTGTAGTTACAATGCATTGATCAATTGTCCATAGTAAACTGACATTATCAATTATCCATAAAAGTAGACCTGCCTAAATGTTCAATTTCTGGTGGGAGGGGGAGGGGATTATCAAACACAATTGTTTTCCTGCTAAAAAGAGGTTAGGCTAGGCTTTCTGCATTTTACATTATTATATATCCCTTAACATACCTGAAAGCTGACATAAATTGCTATCAATACAAGTCTTTTTTGCTGACTGGCCTGGAACTGAATAATGAAACTGTAGCATGGAAGACTGCGAGCTGTGACAAATATGGAGTTTGCATGAAAATTAATGATGGTGTAAAGGGACTCTCTTTACTTATTTTTGTCACATCAATGGCCACAATGTATTGATTGCTTGTCCATAGGTGTACAATAACATGACCAACTACCCATAGATGTAGACCAATGCAATCAATAATCAGTTGTAGGCCAATGCTATCCAACATCCCTATATGCATGCTGACACAATTCAGTATTATTGTACTCTAGTTTGGACACAGGACAAGTAATGCAGTTTTTGAATTATTAAAGTTTCTTCAAATGCAACATTTATGAACATGGATAGCATGATGTGACCACTCATCTCCTCTGCAATTGCTCACTTTTCAGTTGGTAGGCAAAATAACATTATAAAGGGAGCTTTGTGTTGGGTAACAAGCAGAAAAAAATAATGCAAAATATGTCACATAACCTAACCTAAGCTAACCTGGCACAATCATTTATGAGAAAAGGCAAAATAAAAATGTGTTCTCAAATAAAAAATCCTAGCCTAGCTGAACATAACCTAAATGAACCCAACCTAACATGTGTAAATAAAGATATTTGCTAAAAACTTAAAAAAGCTAACCCAGCTTTGACCAAATAATAGCCTACAGCATATTCTTATATTTACCAAAACATGTTATTATGGTACAATTTGTATTGAAATTCCATAAAATAAGAATTTACCCCCAATTAAACACCCAGAGAATAGACCCACACAATATAAAGCAACATGCTAATTATCCATAGATGCATGCACTTGCAACCAACTATACATAGATGTAGGCCAATAGGACCATAGGTTTTACATCCTTCAATGTCCATATATGTGAACTTTATGCCATTCAAAAAGTGTTGAGGTTAGGTTGGTTTGTCATTTTGGGTAACCAGTTGCAAAGTGGAAAAGCATGTGACCTTCATGTCACATCCTCCCTAACCGGACACCAGTTGCAAACGAGCATTCTCATAAACTGATAGGAGCACACTTGAATGCTACTTATTTCAACTTGCATGGGTACATAAAAACCAAGCTGCAATGGATAACAATGTTGCCTTTCATCAAGAACCCAAATGTATTATTCCTTATAGAAAAGTTAGTTTTACATCTGATCTTCATGAACAATAACCTAACTAGAACTGAATGTGCTGTTATGGTTTACTCAACACAATCTTTACCACTTGTATGCTCTCATTACAGACCATTAGCTGAACCTCGATGCTACCACCACATTGTCAGATTATGCTAGAATGGACACACTTCAACATTTCGATTTGCCACATCCTATTCAAATTCAAACTAATATGTTTTGCAATGCAACCCTTAAAGCTTTCACATATCAGTATATTTTAGGTACACTGTCCAAAAACTGACCCCAGAGATCATAGTGAAAAAAGTTACACACAATACACATTGTATGGTTACACACCATACACATTGTGCATAACCCCAGAGGTGATATGCCATGCACAAAGTGTGCAACATCACAGGTTATACACCATACACACAAGCATCTGGTCTCACCAGTATGTTTGAAACAATGGAAGCCAAGTCAGCTAGATCCTGGGCATCTGTCAACTATTGAGTTGCATTACTGATGGTCTGATGTTACATAGCATTATATAATTATACAAATATACAATAGGCATATATATAACTACAGCATCACATAAATAATTGCAAGTGGATGTCTTTTTAAAAAACCTAAGTAGAGATCCAAAGTTCCAGCAATCTTGCACACAAAAGCCCAACCTTGAACAGGTGATAAATGCACCTATCTGTGACGGTTGAGTGCATCCCCAGCCTCACTCAGCAATTTTTTTTAGCTGAAGTCACCTCTCTGAATGGAAAATGTTCCAGCATGTGGGAAGCTTGATTGCACCCATCTCTCCCCTCCTCCACACTGAACCAATTTTGTAGTTGAAGGTTGAAAAGTTCCACTAAAAAATATGTTCACACCACTGCAACAAAATCCAGATGTCGGTGAACCTACCATCATGTGTGGCTACCATGTCTGTGTCCATGCCATATATTGTTTTAGATGATTTGGAATTGAAAGCATTTTATTGCACACATAGATGGAGTCAGCTCAATGTTGACTGTGTTTACACTGTCTTCAAGACCTAGAAAATGTGAGTATTTGTTTAATACATTGACATTTTAGGAAAGAGAATCATGATTATGAAGTGTAACATTTTAAAATCTATACATGAATAAATTGTCACAATTCAAATAAATGCAGGTATTATTCTTCATTAATATCCTGAAATGAACATTGTATCCAGATTGCAGGTACAGAAAAGACAGATTCCTGTGATTAACTCAGTTGCATGGTAATCTCCAGAAATGCACATATTACATTACTAGTTTATAAATGCATATGATCCAATGTCAAATGAACACAACACAAGTTTGTTATTACAGACTACTACATGAATCATGATTTCATCATGACACACATTTCCACCACTAGGCAGCACAGCAAATGCATATTTAGTAGCATGCATGTGAAAACTTTGTTGAAACCAACATAAACATCATATTTTGTGTGCACAGTGGCAACTTCAGCAGAAAATGTTTCATCCAGTTTGAAGTACACCCAGAATAACGACTACAACACATGGCTTCCAGATGCCCTGTTTATCAGCTGAGTATGATTGTCATGCTTTTGGAATGCCAAATTAATGAAACTTTTCACTACCTAAGATATTCATGTTGTTGTGCTTTAAGGTGTTTTTTTTATTAATTTAAAAAAAAATGTATTTCATTATTTTTTTTCTATTTTAATATATTATTTTTAATTTTTTTTTCTTAATTTTTTATTAAGAAGGGTAATTTTTTTATTTTCTTTCAGAATACAATGTTATGGACGTGATTTTGAAGATGTGACCACTTGTTTTTGGGGCTTGTGCTTTCCCTTCAATTGATCATAGTAATCACTCCTATAATATGCCATCCATGCCACACTGCTGTTCTCTGTGCCATAATTTATTAATCATTCACTTGGCATTTCTCAGATGAGAAGTGAATTTTAGATCAGATCAGATCTAAATTGAATTTCTGATCAGATGATCAGAAATTCAACACTACATGCAGTTGATTCATCACTTCCTGGTGTCAAAATGCTCCATTTTTTTCCTTTTACCACATACGTTGTGCATACTTATTAGTCAACATGAACACAGGCAGAAATTCAATGAGGCTGGTACAGACTGTGCAGGTTGGGACATGACAAGCAGATGACATCAGAACCAACATATTGCTTGTATTTTTTACATGATAATATATTATGTTATGTTAGCTTAGATTAGATTACATTTAATTAGGTTTGGGTAGGTTAGGTTAGGTTTTTATATTTAATTATTTATAATGGTACTTCTTGAAATTCTTGATAAAAGACAGCAACAGCAGACAGCAGTAGCAGACTGTAGCAGCAGTAGTAGAGCACTGGCCTGCTCTGGTCTCCCCTGTCCTGGCGACATAGGGTTTAAGTCGCTTCACATGCTCACATTTAGCCCTGGGCTGGGAGGGTCAGTTGGCAGCTGGCCAACAAGGCCAGGGATGAGCTACCAGGTGGCCATGTCAGTGCATTGATGGCACATTCAACTTTTGGTCAAAATTATGTAGTTGAGCTGGAATTCATGGATCAGGTGGTGGGGCCAGGGCTCAAGCAACAAGCTCTGCTTAGCAATAGGACCCTCATTCATAAAACCACCCAGCAAGAATTCCGATTTTTTTTAACTGTCTTCAGAATGATTTCAGGGTCTGCTCATCATCATGAAAATGGCTTCATTGTATGTGTGTTTTGAAGCCATCCCATATGATATAATTCAACTTTCTCTTCAAGCAAGTTTATGCTTGTATAGATGTCAGTGTTCTTCTGATCAAAGGGATACACCCTGATTGTGTGAAGGCCTGCCAGTTTCAAGAAGATCATCAGTGGGAATGTTCTGACAATTTTCATGTTGCTGAGAGAAAGGAGAAGAAAAGGTGTGGGTTTGTAACAAGCAACTACAAGGGAGCATTACTTGATGGAGCCAACCTGAAACAGTGGCAAGTTTTGTGTTTCATCAACTTGTACCTTGTGGTTGGAAAAAGATTGGAACCACAGGTCAGCATTCCATCTGATTGAGGTATGTGAACAGCTTATAGCTTTAGCAAATCAAAGCTTCCATGCCATGCCTATGACATCACACAGCATAGATGTGACTTTGACATCATTCAAAGTGAAAAATAAGCATGAGCTCCGAAAATGACTTGTTGCATCTTTTGGAACATGTTCATAAAAATGGTAATCTGACAAAAAAAACAAACACCTTAAAGCAAAAATTTACCAAATTTTCTTAAAGAAATCTACTTGAGATTATTTATGTGATACTATAGTCATACATATGCCTATCATGAATTTATATAAGCATATAATGATATGTAACATCAGGCCATCAGTAATGTCAAATAGTTGGCAGTGGTCCAGGATTCACCTGACTCAGCTTCTATTGTTTGAACAGAACATTAGCATGTCCTATGTGCATGTTGCATAACCAACAGTTACAGGTAATCTTTACCTTTCGGCCGACACATACTGCCAAGATTAGTGATTTGTAAAGAGGTGTATAGTAGGGAACAGTGATGTCACAGAAGTCAGGCAAGTGACGTCACAGGAGTCGGGTGTTGGTAAAGATTACCACCTAACCTAGACTAAGATAATGTAGCATAATATACAAAATGTATGATAGCATAATGTAATCTAACCTAACCTAACCTAACCTAACCGGAAAACCAGAATCCTCCGAAGCAAATTTTTTGGCCATGACGTCATGAAATATATGCGACATTGTATGCGACACCTCTTTCCAAATCACTAACCTTGGCAGTATGTGTTGGCTGAAAGGTAAAGATTACCCAGTTACACACCATACAAATGGTACATATTGTGTTACACACACAATATGTGCCTGGTATGGTACATATTGTTACACACAATTTGTATGGTGTGTAACACAATAGATAGACATCAGTGGGAGTGCTCTGAAACAAATACATGAACATTACTGAAAATTAATCATTTATGGATGTTTCATGCTTGTTAGGTAGGTAGGTATGTACCTACCTAAGAAGTTTTGCAGACTTCCGACATCCACATGCATCTCCACGGTTGTATTTACCCCACGTGGCCAGGAAGTACAATTCAGAAGGAACTGGTGACTGGTACTGGATTGAACAGGTTTGATTTAATGGATGGTAGGCACAAACATGTACCTACATACTGAACTGAATTTGAATTCGAACCTCATTCACTATTTGACTACTGATACCAGAGCAGATAGGAAGGTAGGTAGGTACGTACCTAGGTAGGTGCCGATCTATGTACCAACATACCTACCTATCTACCTACCCAGGTACCTAGGTAAGTACCTACGGACCTATGTACCATGCCGATATAGCCAACAAACGATTATTTTTCGGAGCTCCCAAAACTGTACCTGATGCAATGCTGTAATGCCATCGATATTTGCTGTATCTATGTCCACTCCTTTTCCTAAAAGTCGCAGTACTTCTTCTTTATCTCCAGCAGCACAAGCGGCCTGGAATACACAGGCATCCGAAAACATGATTCTCCGGTGATTGTCTTTGAGCGTTGTGCCTTCCCTGTTTGTATCCGATTCTTCCCATCTTCTCAATTGTTCGGCGCGCTTGAAAAGCGCAGTATTGCGATTTTCTATAGACATTTTTGGTTGTAAATATCACAGCACATCATCAAGTCCGGGCACCAATCTTCAACATGGAGGGAGCGGCTGTATGTAGACTGTATAAAATAAATCCCAGCGTACGCTGAACGCTAGCTATCTCAATTAGACTAGCGGATATATCAATTTTCGTCACCCCCGCCATCTCTTGGACATTTCCTGAACTTCAAAGCAAAATAAACCTTGTAATACGGTTTTTATCAAATCGCATTACATGACTATCCCATCAATCACGTATTCGATGGAAATGCTGTAAATTAGCAAATTAGGGACATTAATTGAACGCCATGCGGTTGCCCTCATTCATTATCGCCACGATTTAGGTAAGTTATGAGGGAAATCTGTAAGCAAAAGTACTATGACGTGGATATTCGGTGGAAAATTGAAAGATGGCTATTTTTATCATATGTTAGCAGTCATTTTTAATTCAACATCGATGCATTACAGACCACGTAAACTATCTGACAGTATGAGACGAATGAGGAAATTAATTAGAGCTTGCACTTTGTAGTAATGCTCATAGTGCTTCAGACCCTTCAGTTCTTTCTAAATTAAAATGAATCATATTCCATCAATAATATGGTTAGTAGGAACAAACATTTAACCTATGACCGGTATTTTAACACCAATCTGAAAAAAAATAACTCGATATGTACGTTATCGGCTGTGCTATTAGGTTATGTTTTTGGACATGGCACTCCGGATCTTTGCGGCGTAAACTTCCTTTCGGAGTCGGAACGTTCGTGGTGCGTTAGTGGCAAATATTTATCATGTGTTATTATCGGTACTCGGGTCGTAGCCTCACAAATAAACTCTTCAAACAATCACAGCAAATTGTGCATTCGATGCACCCATCTGAAGGGTGTCATGGGTCATCCTCCCAGAAACCTATTGCCCCATACCTTCGATGTCGGCATACCGTGATTTAGGTTTCCGACAGGAAGCCTATTTGGGTACATTGCAATTGTTCACATGCAGCGCCATATGCGCAATTTTATGAAGTTGGTGTGATGCTAGCACAATGGGTATGATTGGAGGAGTTTGTAATTTTTGAGTGTGTTATGCAATAGCAAGTGAATGGTGCTAGATAGGCTGGGATACATAGCTCCCTGGGAACTTGAGATAAGGGATTGATTGAGGTGAGAGTATGGGTAATCTTTACCTTTCGGCCGACCCATACTGCCAAGGTTAGTGATTTGGAAAGAGGTGTTGCATACAATGCCACATATATTTCATGACATGGCCGAAAAATTTGCTTCGGATGATTCTGGTTTTCCGGTTAGGTTAGGTTAGGTTAGATTACATTATGCTATCATACATTTTGTATATTATGCTACATTATCTTAGTCTAGGTTAGGTGGTAATCTTTACCGACACCCGACTCCTGTGACATCACTTGCCTGACTTCTGTGACGTCACTGTTCCCCACTATACACCTCTTTACAAATCACTAACCTTGGCAGTATGTGTCGGCCAAAAGGTAAAGATTACCAGAGTATGTACATTTCCAGTACCTTTTCTAGACAGGCTTAATCCAGATGGCCCCTGTGGCTCCTATTAAGCCTTAACACTATGACTATGCTTGCCCCATCCCATTGTTAGTTGACGCCATTTCCCGTGCATATGTAGACTAGTTTAATGGCTTGATTTCTGTTTAAAAGGTGTTTTTAAAGGTTTGATATTGGTACATTTGCAGATCAAGGTAACTTGATTTGGTAAATTTGGAGGTCAAGGTAAAATTTGTTTCTTTGGATTTCTAATACTATTCTTTTTGATGTGGTTAGGATGACGCAACCATTCATTTTCTTGGCAAATCATTACTTTTAAGTCAACGGCAGTCCACGCAAGTGATGTCAGGCATGATACAGGGGATATGTGCTCAGATATTAACAGCATTGTATGAGTTGACTGCAAATATTTACATACCTTAATGGGATCCTCCAGGCTGTGGCTCATCCATTTGTACCATGATGGTGTCAGACTGACCAGCACAGTGCTGAGACTGGCTCATATAAGGCTTTGATGCTTCAAGAAGAAATTATGAAACTTGTGGCTGGAATTGCTTAAACAAATACTGGCAGACCTTGGAACAATTTGAGCAAATAAACTTGCTGGAAATGACACTTGTCAGAAAACTAAACATGTGGATGTCCTCAAAAGAAAGCTTAATAATTATGTGAAATGCTGGAGAGCAACCTGTACACAGCAAACCTACATTGCTGGCCGTAACGATCGCACGATGGGTCCGTACTACCGACCGTAACGACGGCACGCACGGTCTGTACCAGCATACATAGCGAATGTATGAATGAATGGTCTACCTACCGTTTGGCAGTTGAACGTGCATACTTTCTGTATGTATGGGTGGTGCCAGCTGGGGTGGAGTGGAGGCTGATTGTGACCTCATTTGACATTGAAGACATTGACCTGGGGTCATGAAATGTATACTGCAGCAAGTTCACTACAGCTGTAATTCCTCCAAATTTTGTGCTTCTAGTTTCAGATCTTAGGTGCCTGTACTCTCTCCCCCCCCCCGGTGAACGTTATGTGAGAGGCATGTTGAACAGGTATCTTCTGCACTTCCTGCAGTAGCGTTGCTTGCACTTGAAATGTAACAGAATGTGGTGCGTACAGAACCGGGCTGTTGAAATAAACAACTTGAACTGTATATGGATGCAATGTTTCCTTCCAGAGACAAAGTTCCACAATTACAATTAAAATGGTCCAATTGGACATTCATTGCATGAGTGGGTTTTAATGAAGTATTTCCCATGGTCGGTGCACCCTAAAACCCAAATCACACAATTACGTATTTTCCTCTTTACTTTCATGGACAAATATTATTACATAAAGCAACTCATATGATAATGTAAAGTAATCTAAAGTGCAACATTAACCAATGGCCCTGACAGCTAATGATTGTGTGATCAGGTTAAAAACGTGCAGGTGCCGAGATTCGAACCCACCCCCATCCGTACGGAAAGCGGACGCCTTAACCAACTGCACCAATCGTCGGCATGGCGTGGGCTGAGTACGTGATATAGAGCATGCTGAGATGTTTATTTCCTCAATGATATCAGTTGAAGCGTCGCATGTTCTTTACACACCACCTTAAAGTTAACAGCATCACAAGGAACTTCCAGCCTTGATCAAAGGCTATGGATGCATGTGGCTGCAAATATTTCCTATCTGGAATGAATATGGTATGGTATGTAACATGAGACTTTTGATGTCAAAGAGCATTGAATCAAGTGCATGAAGTGTTGAACTTCTTCTTTATCACATCTGACATGCCAGGTATGGATAATTATATGGGATTGACTATATTTGTAGAGTGAAGATCATGATCGCATATTTCTTGGCGAACTGAAAAGTAATCATTGCAGAGAAAATGAGTGGTCGCATAGTCTTGTTCACTTTAAAATACAACATCTTAAAACTAAAAATTCCAATGAATCAAGTGTTACCTTGATCTCCAATAATACCCTTGATTTTTTGGAATAGGTAATTATCTTTTAATACAATGCTTTTCAATGTGATTATGAGGATGTGACCACTCATTTTCTCTGTAAATGACTACTTTCAAGTCAGTGGTGGTCAATGCAATTGATGAGGTCATCGGTATGGTATGGAGGAAATGTGTTACCATATTAACAGTATTTTATGAGTCAATGCTGCAAACATTTGCGTACCTGTAATGGTTTGGGCTGTGGCTCATCCATTTGTACCTCAATTGTATCGACTGACCAGCACAGAACTCTGAACATGATTTTGTTTCTGAACATGATGATTTGAATATTCCTTTCAATTGCAAATACATCCTTTTCAGTTGGCAACAATCTGAGTTATTCCTAGTTGATGTCATAGAAGCTGTTGTTGACTATGGGGTTGCATGGGTAAGGCTGGACGCATTTCATATACCTCAATCAGATGGTCTGGGTTGTGGGTCATTGGTGTCCTTATCATTGGAGTCCAATAAGTTGCAACCACCACACAGCTAGTGCATTTCCACTCTCAAAATTTGAGTCCAATGGGTAACAACTGCCACACATTGAGTGCATTTTTGCTTCACAGTGTGATACTTCCAGAAGTGATTCCCCAATTGAAGTAATGTATAATAGGTTTTCAAGACTCAGAGGAAATAAATACATGTAAAGTTAATGCATGAATATAAAAACCTAACCTAGCCTTAAGATATATCAATATGTAAGTCAAATAACAGGCCATAACAAAGCATCTTGAAGATGTTGGTTATTCCAACTGCTATTACATGACACTATCCGAGATACAGTTTATTCCGACCCCTGTAAAATGGTACTGCTTGGAGCATCTCAGTCTAGGCTACCATGGATTATCAGTATGTTGTCAACAGTGGTTGTTGTTACATGTGTGTATGACTCATGTGGGATTGAACTGCAAATTAAAAATTTGCATCCAGTATGCATGTTGCATGTCTTGTTTTTGATATCCGATAATCATGAGGTATTGATACATCCCAACTTATCTCATATCACCAATGAAATTTTAAAATACCCAGCATTAAGCCACTACTCTGATGGTTGAATTAAATTTCACAACAATTTTAACTAACCTGCCAGAGTTCATGGTTGGGTGTAACTAGGGAGTTGATGTTGGAAACAGGGTATATGTATTGTGCTTATACTTTTAGGCATGTTGGTTTCAAGTGAAGAAAAGCGGGTGCTGCATGACCAATGCAGTAGATGTGCCCTAAATAACTAACTTAAAGCAAAAAAACAATGTAACTTAGCTGGAAATGGGGCAATTAGAATGCTAGGAATCATTAATAGGAGTGAAGTATAAAATCAAGGAAGTATCATTAAAAAAAAACTCTTGAGATATTGTGCACAGGCATGTATCAGTAACTTAGAAAAAGATAGAAGTATGCTAGAAAGAGTGCAGCATGAGTTACCACTAGACTTCTTGGTGTAGTATGAAATTTAGAATATGGAGAGAGGCTTATGGAATATATGTACTCACTGAAGTATAGGAAATGAATGGGTGATATGATTGAAATGTTTAATATGTTTAAAATGTAAAATGTATCAGTACCTTTTTTCTCATCTTATTAGTATCATACATTTATAGGCTTAACATAAACACCAGAGGTGTGCAGAATCCACCTCTCCCTCCTGATTTTCAATGATATCACACAAACTAGCATGTATATTGTAATGAAATGTTGCTTTGTTTTTTTAATGCGAATTGTAAGTTCAACCTATGCAATAAAAAAAAATGTGTTGATAAATATAGGAACTACTGAGTGCAGTCAACCTGGCCAGGCACTGAGCATTCAAGGTCACAAAGCTTTCGTTGGTGTGGCGGCCGATCTCAACCTCATTTGATCCTTCAGGAATTGGTCTATGGTCATGAAATTCCTACTGAAGTGAGTTCATTGCAGTGGTAATTGACTCCAATTTTGTTCTTCCAGCTTCAACATTTTCCAAGGGTTTAGGGGAGGGGTCGGATCCGCTGTTGTTACCTTCCCCCCCCCCCTCGGTGTACGTTATGCAAGAGGCCACGAAACGTGTGTGTTAAACCAGTTGGTGCCCTGTGGTTTTTATGAAGCCTTAGTACCTTATGACTTGATGACATTTTACCAGCACATTGAAATTATGTGTGGTTTTACAGACACGAAGCATATGTTAAAGCTTGCAAAGCCTATCAAAAATGATTGTGAGATGGCATGAGTTCTGCTTTTTTTTAAGCATTAAAGCTTTTCAGTGGTGCATATGCTGACATCTGGCTTATTTCTGTAGATCCATGTGTGGCTATATAATTGTTTGTTTACCCTGTTTCAGGTAGGGCACCATGACAAACCCTAAAGGATATCGGCGGGGTACCCGCTATATGTTTGCAAAGGCCTTCAAGAAGCATGGAACTGAACACCTCTCTACCTACCTGAAGGTCTACAAAGTGGGAGATATTGTAGACATAAAGGTGAGTGGGTAAATGTTCTGTTTATTGGATATGCATACTTTTGGACAGACGTCAGACAAACTTAAGTTGTCGCCCAGAGTTCGTCGAAAAAACGGATGCGTGTATGCCTTTTTGCGGACAACTGGCGGACGTCCAACGTCCATACAACCTAACACTGGCGCGGTGAGCATCGGGTCAAACGTGCCTGTTTGCAGTAAATATTTCAGCAATTATTGTCAGTGTAAACTCCCCTGCTACACCCATGGTTTGCTATTTATTACCTTTGGGCAAACTTGGCCCTGGCGCCCTAAAGCCCAAATAACAAACAAACTTGGTCCTGATAGAAGTCTGGTCGTACTTTATAACTTGATAACATTTGATTACCTCTGGATGCAGGTCTTTTGGGCTGGAATCTTGCAGATGCGGGCCCCTGGAGGACAAGTTGAAATAAAGGCGTGGGATATTGCTGAGAACAGTAGTGTCTGATGTAGAACTTCGGTGACACCATTTGAGTGATAATTATTATTTCCATCTGATATAGCTCGTATGACATGCCAACAATAGTAAATGTGCTTCTTCGAAAGTGTGCTTACTTAATGCTTGCTTACATAGTTGTATGCAGAAGCAGTCCATGGAAATGCTGACCATGGTGTAATTGTGACAATAGGTGTCATTATGCCAAATGGTCACCGTGGCAGTGCTCACTTCCATTACCAATGGGTACGTACTATGTGGTACAGTGTATCACTAGGTTCTGGCATTTTAAATTATATGGGTTATGATTTCAAGTTGGAGAAGTGAATTCTGTATGCAAGGTTGTTCCTGCTTGTCAATTATCACAGTAAGTTTCGGGAAACATGTTTTATAAAGGTTGCATTGACCGTTTTGTGGGGTAGCAATAATTATGCCGGTGTATTTTCGAAATCTGGGGCGTGCATCTGATGTCAAGTGATGTTTTCAATTAATTCGACTTCAAAATGAAATGGCCAGACCGCAGAGTTGTGGTTCATTCCATGTTTGGGAGATGGTTTTGTCGATTTGGTGTTTTGCGATGCGCAATCCGTTAGGGTAATATTGTGTTGCCAGTCTCTCGTGCCGACTGGTCGCGGCCGAAGAACGGTGACCCTGAAGTGTTGGGAAACTACCTTCTCAACGAGATGCTTTGCTCTTGTTTCTCAAGAAGAATAGCCGTGGCTTTCGTCGCAAGCGTAACACGAGATGGCTTGTGTCCCCTGCCGCACTGTCTATCCATTCCAAATTTTAATACAAGCGAATAGGAAGAAACTCAGCCCAGGTGCTGAACCAGTCCAGTTCATGTTTTTTTCACGCAGCATGCCCGAAGAGTCAGCTTTTAAATTTGATTGATTTACTTCCCTATCGCATTTGTACATTCCGACGAAAGTGAGAAATTTTAATATTCTCGGTGCCCCTGGGAGGAAATGGGTGGGCAAATTCTGTCTTTTTACCGCTTCTGTCATAGGCAAATCGCTCTTGATTTATTCCGCATTGTGCTATGCAGAAAGGCAATGTATGGTGTTTGGCTGTGCGTGTTCTGAGACGTTTTTATGACGTATATGTTTCAATCCAAACTCGTGAGGATATGTATATTATGTTGTAATTCGGACCAGGACATATTGCATGTGGGACTCGAAATCGTTATATGATCAACATGGTCGATGCGCCCTAAAGCCCCGGATTCAAAATCATTTTTCTTGTTTATCCAACCAGTATCGGTTCCAGTGGAAAGGTTTTTTAGGAAAATGGATGCCGGCATGTTTGTTCCTGTTGTCATGATTAGCGGCCGGGTGCATGCCATTTGTTTGATTAAAGAGGGTGCATCTCATAACTTAAGTTTTGTGTCCATTGGGATTGTGACAGAGACCCAGGTAGGAAATATGTCCGGGGATGGTTCACAAGTTGCATGCATAGCATTACATGTGAACACATTTCACCAAATAGTATGAACACAACGCAATGTGTTTCCCGTCTCCCACCATGGGACACCCACCACCAGTTTCGTATTTGCAGCCATCTTCATGCAAATAGCAGGCACTCTGTGCAGGCATTGTCCAGATTCCAGTGGTGTATGAAAGATATAACAGCCCAAATGTTCTCATTCCTATGTCTGCCACCGTCCATTTTCAGGCTGTCATGAAAATGTAAGATATACACTGTGCGGCAAGGGCAAGACGTGCTCATATATTGATGATGGTATTCTAACTAAGACGAATTATTCCAGACTGACGTTTTCGGATGCGTTGGTCTGCGCTTGCTGTCCTTAAAATAAAATAACAAATATAAAAGGTCAATTTCACAGGTGGTGCGCTAAAAGAATGGTTTCGTTACATCAAATACTCGTTTGTCGCACGTGATGTACTGCGGCTCGTAAAAAACTTGCAAGTGGCTTCATTGGGGCCAGGTAGGCTAGAAATGGTCACTGCGTTCGAATTCTTGAAGCACATCATTTAAAAGTCAAAAACCATCTTCGATCCTTGAAGGTGAGTGACCTCATTATACCTTGGTGAGGCACGGCTGAAACGGCGTAGGTACAAGTACACGTAAAAGAATTTAAGGTCAGTTATTCGGTAACATGAATTACAGTAAAGCTACAAGAACTGCCATTTTAGCAAAGGCGCCAACCAAGTATCCAGTGGTAGGGAACAGAAACGGACATGCCAACCAACACCCTCTAACGGAGACGTCTGGAACTATAGCATGGATGCTGAATCGCATGAATGAGTACAACGTGAATACTTAGAAGTGCACAGAGTATATTGACTGGCTCTGTGCTCAGTCCCTGAAAAATTAACGTGTAAGGCATCTTGTTAGGAGGTTTCTACCTGGGCGAGAAAAATGACGTGTTCTTTTCTTGGTGAAGCTTTTCCAGCACAGCTAACCGCCACGGCGGTGGACGAGGGTATCCGTCGCCTACGGGCAAGGAAGGAAGGAGCGATACCCCTCGCATAGGAGATGGAACAGAGGGGACACCGGGGTGCAGGCCCCTTTAAATCTGGAAGTATGACGTTGATCCTATGGTGTTGAACGGAAATAATCGACCCAAAAACTTCGTTACCATCTTCCCTTAAAAACGGGCGTTACACGAGTTATGCCTCTGCTCGGTTTCAACTTATTTTTGTATTGCAAAACAGAAGGCCAAATGGCAACTCGCCGACATCCCTACAGTTTTTCGATTCTAGGACCAGCCGTTTTCCAAAGAGCGGCCAAGGTTATGGAACGGTTATCCCGGTAGTAGAAGGGAATATGGACAGAAAGGGAATTGGAGAAGAGCACTGAAACGAGATCCTGGGAGGCATGGACGTAGTGCCAGCAGGTAGATTAGAGCATGTCGGGCTCATCGCGTTCATGGCTAGCTAATTTAACGAGCTGTATGATTCCAATTCGCATTGGAAGGGACAGCCTAAATTATAGACGAAATTCGCGAACAGCCGACGCGAGACGAGCGGATGGGTATGTTTAGACGGTCCGAACCGTTGCACCACGCACGCGTACAGTATAAACCAACGTGAACCGCTTCCGATTGGCAATCTCCCTGTGCTAACTAGTTTAATGACCTTGTGTGCAATTCCTTGCGAAATTTGGTGCATGCGAGCATTTAACTACGGCAGTGATAAATTATTCCTGAAATAGGGTGGAATATACCACTCTGAACACTCCATGGACATCCTTGTCCAAGAGGTATCGACATCCTGATCCTTGATTGGTGCTTATGAAGTCCTCGTATTTCCCTTCTAACAGTATCTCGTTCATAAGTAACATGTTCATGCTCTCGAAAAGGAATGGTGATATACGAACATTTTGCAATGCAATTTCAGGTTAAGGGATTACCTATAATGCGATATGTCATACAATACCAGTTTATGGCATAGGTATTATTCTCTCGATCCAGAATATAGGCCTTCCTAAATTATGAATCTGAAAACAAATCATAAAGGTACAGTCATAAGTACCTAAACCATTGGTTCAAATTTGAGTCTGAAAGACATCAAAAACATTTTAAATGACACTAATTCCATGTCAAATTTCGACATCCTACTGTGCTCTTTTCGACATCTCACACCTAACGAAAAACGAATATTTTAACCCTGAACTACGGTTGTGAATCATAATACATTATCCCATGAATATGAACTATTTTGCGGATTAACAGCCGGATGTTCGGCGGGAAATCATTCGGAACCTCACAAGCAAATCTCATCGAGCTACAACATGTACGGTGCTTCATAATACCAACAGAACCATTTGATTTCTTCATTTTCGTTCTCCCTTGATGACCACATCTCTATTGGCTCTGTTCCCTGATAATCGTCATAGTTCGGATATCTGACATTACCTGACCAATTTTCTCCTAAAGTTCCATCAATTGTATTATCAGCGGTGTGAAGGCCCTGCTCGCCACCGCGTGTTTTTCATGGTGCAGTAGAATTAAGGGGTAGCATTCACCTCCTCGGAACTCGGGATATGAATATTAAGGACCGTGAATGTTTTGTGTTAGGATGGAACAGGCAAGTACGGCTTAGCAAAATTGCGGAGCTCGTCTTCAAGATCTGCTGATTGTTTTGTAGGCCGTGCCGTATTTCGCGGCTTTGCCACTAAGCAGCTTAGAGACGCTAAGTCACCTCTGGGTTCGACTGGAATGTTGGATGCGCACCACCCTAACACCACCCCGCTTCTCTCAGGGTAACGGCGCCATCCACAAAGGCATGCCGCACAAGTGCTACCACGGCAAGACTGGTCGCGTGTACAACGTGACGCAGCACGCCGTGGGCGTGATCGTCAACAAGAAGGTGCGTGGCCGCTACATCGAGAAGCGCATCAACCTTCGCATCGAGCACATCAAGCACAGCAAGTGCCGTGAGGACTTCCTCAACCGCGTCAAGAACAACGCCAAGCTTCGTGCGGTCAGTGTGTGGATGTGCCACATTGGAACGTGTGTCAGCGTGTCCGTGTTACCCTGTTTGGTGTCACGCACGGCGTGCATTGGAGCTGCGGTGGTCATTGCGGCGCATCGATGACGTTCCTCTGAGCCATATTTTGCATTGTCTTGTGTTAATTTGTCCTGGTTGGGTTGTACGTAACACGAAGTGCTTTCGGTGATCAGATTCGGCTTACTGCTTGTGCTCATAGTATCAACAGTTGTCATCTGATGTTTTTATACCGTAGTTGTTTTCTTTTTCGTTCGCTTTAAGACACTCAATATATTGTCTGTTGACTTGCACAATTCGTTATTTTCGTAGTCACTACGGTTTTAATTTTGCGTCCCGCCACGGTTTTAACTCTGCATACTGCACTCTTTACTGACCGGCCTGACCAGTCAGACCAAAGTTAAACAATATGTACCAGCGATATACTCCATAATATGTACACTGCCATGCTGTTCGGTCTGAAGTGCCTGACTGTTGCGGTATGAGCTGACCACGATAATTTCACCCCACTTTATGGCCACTTATTGACCAGACACGTGGCGCGTCTTGAAGTTAACTAATTAGCCCCGTGGCCGTGAATTGGTGTATATGCGAGTGTGTTCATATATTCTACATTCTGATCGACAGGAGGCCCAGGCGAAGAACGAGAGTGTGACCCTCAAGCGGCTGCCGAAGCCGCCTCGGGAGGCGCGCCTTATCATCACTGCGGATACCGTCATACAGGACGTGCGGCCCAAACCCTACGAGTTCATCATCTAACGTTGCGGGCGATGCGGAGTGAAACAAACAATACACGGTGGCGAACCGACGCGCGACTTTGTGAAGCCAGGCAGCGCGGAGCAATCAGAATGTGACCCGTCGGCATCGGTGTTGAAGGCAAATGGTAAACGTGGTTCTCAAATTGTCAGCCTCTGCACACAATCGCAAAGACAGACGTTACAGCGTCCAGAAGTATCATGTCTGTGTCCATGATTGTCGCAACACATTTCGACGCTTTCATCAGCTCAAAATATTCTAATGACATTTTGGAATTACTTTACGCTTCTGGAATTATGCATGTTTTACCTTCCGATGGTTTCGAAATGATCGCATCACAATAAAATTATAAAATAAACAATACAACTTTTTTCACAATAAAACTTGCACAACTACACATTTGCTAAATGTTCGTGTAAAGAATGGCAGCTAGGTTGGTTCGTTGGTTATTTGGGCTCAGGGGCGCATCGGCTGCGTTGGTCATGCGGCGCCCAGAAATGGCAGCTAGGAATAAAGGCATTTCCCATTTGTCATTAAGCTCAAATTTTAGAACCATGCCGGTTCAATTTTCAGTCTCAAAAATTTGCGTTCAGAATGCGTCTCGCACATCCCCATGATGGAGCCACCGCTGTAACTCAGCATTAGTATTGTAGTTCTGCCAGCAGTCTTATCCATGACGTCATATATTTCCGTCAGTAATATGTTCCAGGCACCTTACGTGTTCGCATTTCCGTTCATCTTATATTCGTTGGTTTTTGAAACGTGAGGGTGTCGCTTCCACGATTGGCCGTTTTCGTCAATCACAAATTTACATGGGGTACATCCAGCCTCTTGCTTCAGGAAGCACGGGATTTTGTCAAAATAACCGACTACATACTTTCGAGGGCTTCGGCGTAAAGCTAAAAAAGCAAAACCCTCCACTTCCATAAGGTTGTTATGACATTACGAGCACTCGGCAGCTGAGGCCGTATGGTGTCGCCTGCCTCTCACCCTCACAGGAAGAGCGGGCACCGCGGGGAATCGAACCCCGTACCTCTGGCTTGCCAGACACTGTTCATTTACATAAGAGACCCACGTTTCGCAACATGTGTTCGACAAAACACAACACTGGGCCGTGACAGCCCAGGCGTGGTCCGGACTCCGGCAGTGTCACGAGCAATGCAGCTCCAACGTCATATGTTGGTGTTCTGCCGCAACCGGAACGCCAACTTTCTGTAAATTTGTTACGCTCCTTCCACATTACACTGCAGGTAACACCAGCTTTGAAGCTTGCACCACCTTTGCTGGTACTATTCAGGTTGTGCCGCTGGATGAGGTTTTCTCAAACAAGTGATGAAAGGAAAACCATGCGAATTTGTGGGGCGGGCATTCGTGGCATGTTGAATCCCCAGACGGCCCCGAACGGCGAACAGCACCCCGCAGTTCAATTGCGCCCGGCCTTTTAGAATGTGTTGAGCAGAAGTCGCCGCTCCGGAAAGCCCCGGTTTGTCAATCTACCGATAATTCCATCGTAAGGCGCACGTGCAAGAGGAATTGGAAACTTTTTGGCGTGGTTTTCGCCACCGCGTGTGACATCGGACACGTCTCTTTGAACTTAATTAATTTGACGTTAAGTTTAAGTTTCCATGGAATAAATCAACATAGAAACGCTCTACTCTCCGCTCCCCTTATTCAAAACCCGTTGTAACGCCAATGCATCGAGGCGCAGCCAAGGCGGAGGGGTCCCGGGCTCCCGGTGCAGCTCTGAGCTCCATGAACATCGCTGGTTGTTTTAGTGTTTATCACGCTGCGCACACTATCATAATTGGAGGTGCGCAGCCAGGATTTTCTTAATGGGGTCCGCCCAAAAAGAAATGGGATGAATCATGAAACAGACCGCTTTCGACGCAGCGAAAATGTCTGGTTTTGCATGGTGCAAATCTCAGTGTTTTCCTTAATCTGGTGTATTTTTGGTTGCAAAGGGGGAGCGGCGCGCCTCTGAATATAATTCATACACCAACAGGATCGGGAAGCCGACATCTGCACGAAATGAATGCAGGCAAACGGCCCAAAAAATCTGTTGAGCTTCCAATGGAATCCATTGCCCCACGGATTGCTGTAATGCAAGGTTCAAGGTACATTCTCCGAAAACCTTGGCCGTTTTCGGGGACGCCCTATTGGCGCCTAGCCAATAGGGGGCGAAACGGGGGGCACGGTGCCCAATAAAACCGGAAATTTATAATTGACCCTATAGCGCTCACCTGTTAGGATTGACCGAAAAAAATCTTCAGTGCACTTGTTGGGACAGCTAAGTCTTGGCCAGAGGCTAAAACGCGCCGTCTGGGATAACTGCAGCAAACCGCAGTTTAAAACACTTGGCAGCGGTGGGATTCGAACCCACGCCTCCGAAGAGACTGGTGCCTTAAACCAGCGCCTTAGACCGCTCGGCCACGCTACCACACGTCCCTTCCCGGTCAAAAAACCGTCTTACCGTATGATCGCGTAGGCAGAACGGTACAAACGTCCCAAGAATGTCATTTTAAGATTGATCATTCTTTCTAGCAATGATTCTATGTTCCTTAAATTAACCATACCAGACGGCTTTAAATATTCAAAAGTATTTAATGTCTCGTTCAGAACTAAACATGGCTATGGCCAGAGCATTGACGTCTATAATAACTAGACAGCTGACTCGGCACCCGCCTCACGCTCCGCGCCCTATTCCGGCCGGTTCCGGCTGGAGGCGGCCGAGCGGCGGTATATGGGCAAAATATCAGGCGCGCCACCCGCTCGCATGCATTTTGGCCCTGGAATGAAATGTTGTAAAGTGAGAAGTTGTTGATAGATTTTGATAAAAAGTAGTGAAACATGATGCTGGGTTCATGATGAAAAGATAGAAATGTTGAAATACCTGGTAAAATATTGAAATTGTGCTTTTCAGGTGTCTAACTTGTATCATCGTTTTGCCAGCTTTGTGCGGTAATCGGCATGTGTGCCCACTGGCGGATCTAGCCCACCGGTTTGGGGGGGGGGGAAAACTTTCGGTTTACGGCGTCATCCTCCCCCTCCCCCTCCCGGGGGGAGGGGGAGGGGGAGGCTGACTAAACAATTATAACAAAATACCTTTAAAATTGGAGATTATTTCACCCGGAACGCTATTTTTTAACCTCAGCAAAGGTTACTGCATTTTAATTCAGTTTACTTTTGTTGGTTTGGGGCGGGCCAAAAGACACTATGCCCTTTGAAACGCTTTGGGGGGGCATGGCCGGAATGCCCCCCCCCCCCCTGGATCCGCCAGTGTGTGTACCCTATGGAATTAAGACCCCGGATACCCGATAAATGCTAGCGAAGTAACGCTGGGAATGTTTGTAGTTGACAGCATGTGTGTACAGTGTCTGCATCCTATATCCTAATCAGGGGCGGATCCAGGAATTGTCATGGTGAGGGGTATTTGTCTGGAGGCGCCATTTCTTAGGAGGTGCACCCTGCGAAAATACCTAAACGGGCGCCTTCGGCCGAAAATCCGTTTAGCGGGGAAGGGCGCGGACTTGAGCACACTGGAGGGGTGCTTCTAGCTGAAAAATATGAGCGGGAGCATTCGAGCCATCTCGGAGGGGCGCGGGTTCCAAATTTCATGGGGACATTTCCATGAATCCGCCGACCATCCCGGAATCCGCACGACCTGCAGAGCGCGGGCTGACGCTCACGCAGGGGTGTTGCTTTATATACTTTCTAGGGGGCAAGTGCCCCATCAATGTTGGTTTTGTCCCCCCCTCCCCGCCAATAATTTCAAGCTTGAACATGGGACCCAATGCGTGAGGCCGTTCAACTGCTGCGCATGCTCGGGGGCCTTCAGGTGATACTCCTGACACCGATCCCACGCCTCCTCACCGACGCGGTGTTCCGTTCCGTCTCCTCGGGGCCCAGTACAGGCCGGACCCTGAGCAGTGAGCTCGGAGTCCTGTATTTGGATGTGGAGGAACTCCTGCAGCTCCAGTTGGGCGTGCTGACGACCGACAGGTGGAAGCGCCTGCTCCGATCCTGCCGATGGAGGTAGGCACCGTGGAGCGGACTGGGCCTGTGCCTCTCGTGCAGCCCCAGCCAGGATTGGCGGCGCCGCACCTGCCTGAGGCAGTGTTCGCCGCGGATGGTGTCCACCTGTCGGACGCGGCCCTGGCGGCGGTGTGGTATGGGCTTCAGGAGCGAGTCCTGATACACCGCGACGACCCGTAGCTTTGTAGGGTATACAGTATGCAAAGTTATCTAAAAAATTATCTCGAAATTGTCTCAAAGTTTTGCTGGATCGAGTTGGGTGTAGTACGATTGTGCCCCAAATTAGGTTGCCAGGGCAAACTTCATAGTTATCGCGGAATTTTAAGTTCTGGCGGAGCGGAGGTCACTTTGCTACAGGATGCTCCGTGCTTTAGGTTCATATTTTGGTTTTGGGGCGATCGACTACAGTGGTCAATGCAATCACTTTCGAAACTGATATTAGGTCCATATTAGGGTTTTGGGTTGCTTCGACTACAGTGGTCAATGCAATCACTTTCGAAACTGACAAGTGATTCTTTTTGTGCCTTGGAGTAGCGTAAGAGTGTAGCGCGTCGTTCAAAAGAAGAAGCAATAAAGCCAGCCTGAGCATTTTGCAAGTTGGTCTCGTGCTCATGGACGAAGCCATACCGAGAGACTTTTCGGTGACGCACTACCGGCCCCGGATATGACAGGCGCGTTTGTCGCGGGATGTTGTCCTCCGTATGCCACCTGTGTCATGGGTTGATGTCCTCCGTGCCCGCACACCGCGTTGGTCTCTGTAAACTGCCATTGTCAGCATTGTTGCTTGCTTCAGTGTCTGAATATCGCTCGGGACATGTGATTCAGTGAGAGTCACGTGTGTGTGTATATTTCCGTATTATCTGCCTAATTACTACTGCCATGTACCCGCAACATAATTGTAAATTCGAAGATTGTCTGACGGATAATGGTGCACTTTAAGCTCAGATAGGTCAGAGTGGGTCGGACTATGTACACGTTGGATTGGAGAATGTGAAAGTGGTTGTTGTTTTGTTGGCCTTAGGATACATTGACCAAGGCAATATGTTCACTGGCGGATCTAGCCCACCGGTTTGGGGGGGCCAACTTTCGGTTTTCGGCGTCAGCCCCCCCCCCCTCCCCCAGTGGCATACCGAGGAATTGCATCATGGGAGGTGTTGAACGGGTTTTGAGGATGCCCATTCTTCCACTATTTTTGGTTAAAAGCACCGGATTTAGACCACTATTTGGCAAAGGGGACCATTTTTTAAATAATAATTAAAATTAAAATAAAATAAAAAGTGAATAATAATTGACAACATAATTTCCTGTGTAGGGGCCCCAGCCTACCTCCACCGTTTCTATGTTACCGGATTTTTGTTCTTGTTTACCAAAACGTTCACGTTCACGTTCAATGTCTTGTACCACGTCAACGTTCGTGCACGTGGACACTGGCGGATCCGATTTTGTCCACTCTTGCTGTAAGCAGAACTTGATCAGCATGGAACCCTCGATGTGTGTCAGAATCTACTATGCTACTATACTGGCTTCCAAACAATTATATATATTTTTAAAAAATCCTTTAAAATTGGGGATTCTTTCATCCAGACACTATTTTTTAGCATCGGCAAAGGTTACTGCATTTTAATTTAGTTGACTTCTGTTGGTTTCGGGGGGGCCAAAAGACACTATGCCCCCCCCCCCCATTTAAGCGCTTCGGGGGGTGGGCATGGCCGGAATGGCCCTTCCCTGGATCCGCCAGTGCATGAGGGTATGTGTAAAACTTGTCTCGTAGATACCTTAAACTGCAATAATACCCTTAAACTTTGATAGCCCGGTCCTACCACCCGAATCTCCCCTACATGCAAACCCACCAGTTATCTCTTATTCAGGATATAAATACATACCTCCTCTTGCTATTCTTCTTTAAAAAAAAACAGTCAATGTAGCCTGTCTCTTCATCTTAGCAACCCCAACACCTATATGGCTATAAGGCCTTGCCCCAACACCAACATACGAAACATGCTGCTCAACTGGGCTCAACTGGGCTCAACTGGTCACTCGCACAAACATCCTGTTCAAATTCCGCTTTCGAAATCTGGCTCACTGGGTCCGCTTGCCCGTTACTGGCTAAACAAACTTCATGAAGCTATCTGACGAAGGAATAATGAAACTGCTGATTTCGTCATCTCTTGCTGTAAGCAGAAATTCAACAGCATAGAACCCTCGATGTGTCAGAATCTACTATGCTACCATATTGTGCTTTCAAACAATTATAACAGAATACCTTTAAAATTGGAGATTATTTCACCAGGAACGCTATTTTTTAACATCAGCAAAGGTTACTGCATTTTAATTTAGTTTACTTTTGTTGGTTTGGGGGGGGGGCAAAAGACACTATGCCCCCCCCCCCTTTGAAGCGCTTGGGGGGGCCATGGCCGGAATGCCGCCCACCCCCCTGGATCCGCCAGTGAATATGTTCATGTTTATATGGGACTCAGTAAATATTAAAAACGTAATTATGTTGTACATTAGGTTCATACAACTGTCGCGAATGTAAACTTTAGGCCAATCGGTACTTGGTCATTGTCGCGCACTATGCATTGTATGCCGCCAGCGTTGAGGGTGTTTGAGCTGCTGTTTGGTGTGGCCCGAGGATGCTGATCCATCTCTCAACGAACCGAGTGTAGTTTTGGTGGGACTGATTTGCCATGCGTTATGAAGTTATGTTGCAACAGAATGCATGCATTGCGCACGCCACGCGCATCCTGCGAAGCAAGCCTGCCTACCGCACCCCGTCTCCGTGCATGGCGCTATGGCGGCATGCACGGTCAGGTACTGGTCCGGCACCGGTACTGGTCATGGGCGGCGGAATTGGCCTATGGACAGCGTCGGACATACCATTCCCGGTCTGAATTCCGAACATAATAAGCGGGCGCATATGCTCTGCTTGCGCCCTTTAGCCTGGTCAACCATATGGCCCTGGTCACGCCGGTCAGCAGGCCGGTTGGGTGGTTATGCCTAACAAGGCACTATACGGCTACTTTTCTCCGGGCTGCACACCCAGTAAAGCCTGGTATTTCCGACCCTGCCTACGGACTGAGGTGAGCCATTCTTTGTTTCACTGCCTCTGCTCTGCTTAGATCGTAAAAGAGGAGATATGGTTCGCAAATAATTGCATGCTCACCCCCATGTAAAGCCATGCCGGGCGTGGCTTGCTGCGTATTGCACACCCCAAGTATGTTTGGTTACACGCTTACACGTGGTGGTAGCCTAAAACTGCTCATTAATTTGGCTTATGCAGTGTCATGACGTGCTTGCTGGTGCTTGGCGCCGAATCTGCCGTCTTCATTTTAAGGGTGAAGGAATGTTCTGCTGTTGGTGGCCTGGTACTTGGTGACTGTTACCGTAGCGACGTACGACATGCATGCAGTTGCGGGATGTCGGTTGCAGGATTCCCCATCTGCAACAGGACTGCAGCGAATACCGGGTAGTGTACGAATACTAATCCCTTCCCTTCCACTTAGTTGTCAGACCAAGCTCCTCCAGGTGCTTGAGTTACACCTGCAGAACCTTAACCCAGAAGCCACCAGCACCCGATCTGAGTGCCATGCTCTGTCCACAACGGGTGCTGACGTCGGAGCTGGGTTCGCTGGTGGAGTAGCGTGCGTCTCCCTGTTCCCGGCGACTGCGCCGACTCGCATCTGAGAGCTGCTGAGCTGCCAAAACACTAGCATTTACACTTTATAACATGCGTGTTGCGGTGAGTGTGCAGAGTGCAGAGTGTAAGTAGCGACCAGTTCGTTGTGCGATGGTCGAGTTACGTGCGTCTGTCGCTACTCCCGGCAGCCGTGCCGATAGCTCGGATACCTCGTCTAATACTTGTGTCCCGCCCACAAGTACTGCCGTTGGAGATGGAGTTGGCTAAGATCAACGTAGTTTGTGAGCTGGTAGGTCTATGTGGTGTCTCGTTGCTCCCGGCGGTCGTGCCGACAGCTCGGATACCCTATCCAACACCCTGTACCCTGTCCACAACAGATCCTGGCGTCGGAGCTGCACTGTTCCCGGTGACTGCGCCGACCCGCATCTGAGAGCTGCTGAGGTGCCAAAAGCACTAGCATTTACACTACAACCTGCATCCTTCGGTGAGTGCGTATTATGTGGTGAATGCGTATCACGTTGCTGCAAATTGTTGTGTAGCTGCGGCTGTGACTTGTTTGAGCTGATCTTCTGATACCTGTTCCTTCCCCCTGCAGGTGCTGATGTCGGAGCTCGAGTCATCTAGCATGGCGTCGCTCGCCTTGTACGTTGCGCGTTGTCGTCGCTTCCCTCAGATGCGATTTGGTTGAAGCCAGATCTGACCCCCAGGATCAGATCTAGCTTTAGTGCGCCATGGCTCCTCTATTGTTTGATGCAGTGTTTGTGGCTTAATCAGCCTCGAACAGTCCAATCCCACTCGAGACAGTGTTGATCCCAAGTGCCTTCTAGCCCAAGTGCCCAAGCCTTCCAAAGGAAGAAAAACGTAAGTTCCTTGTGCATTCATTGGAACCTACGCCTCCATGTTCACGTTGCATACGGATGCAATTCAACTAACAAATGCTGTGATTATCGCCTACATTGATTTAAACCGGTCAGAAGCGTACAGACGAAAATTGCACTGACCCAAACGGGCATATGATTTTCTTCCTTTGGACGACAGGGGCGGGGGGGGCTTCGTTGGCATTTTGTGCAATAAAGTGTGATATGATTGTGGTCTTTACCAGATCTCAGACAGCTGCAGATGACCTGAAGGTGTGTTTGAGCCGAGTGGTGCTGGGATTCCAAATGAAGACATTTGTGGCTTAATCAGCCAGTCTCCAGACGAACACTACAGAAGCGTTCGGGTGGCGATTCTTGAGTGAGCGTTCCTTCTTGCATATGGATAGTAGGTTGGAATTATGCACTGCCTTTCACGTCACTCACTACGATCTGAGGGAAACGGTGTACTCTTTTAATGCGTGCAAAAATGAATCGTGGTATATGACTTAGCCATGTTATTTATTCACCATTATATCGACAAATGTATGCACTCCTTTGTTTATGGAAACTTATACACTCTATGATATGGCTTCTCGATGTTTATCGATGCACTCCGATATTTTACCGCACCCAAGAGTTATACACTCTCAGTTCAAGACTCAGAAGTGAAAATTCACCACTGTCCGTGGGTCTACGTCCTTATTTTCAGTCCGAATAGTGAAAATGACAATTTCACTTTAGCAGGATACCAAACCAAGGGGTCCGGAACCCAGATCTCCAGCCATGCCTGCAATAATTAGTTCACGGACGTAAGTACGCCAGATTCTATGCCGAAGGCAGGGCTGGAGATCTCGTACGAGGCCAGGGGAACTCAAGTCCTTATTTTCAAGCGTATTTTCAGATTGAATAATGAAAATGACAAATTAGCATTCGCACGGTTCAAAACCCGGGGATCCAGACCCCCGACCCACTCTGGATCTCCAGTCATGGCGGATGGTATCCCTCAGGCGCTGATTGGTAGCGTTTACGCGAGGTGGTGGCCGACGAGGGCTGCTGGTGATCTACCCGATCCGTTCACTCACGAAAAGCATAACAAATGGGGAGTCGACCCAAATTGGCACAGTATTTTTTCTGGATTTCAACTCCTGGAAACAATAAGGATAATCACTTCCCATCTCATCGTGGATCTAGGAACTAAATCGATCTCCTCCCGGATCTAGCAGTGGCAAAGTTAACCGAAAGAATATTACCACGAACGCTACCTGAGGATCTCGCCACATACCCAACGACCTGCACTTGAAACTTCCATATATCATGACAACAGCAATGTCTCGTCATGGTGCCTGGAACTTGAGAGCATACGAAAATGGTGTATTAGGGTACAAAAGATGGGACGGTTTTTCAACGTATGTTCATAGACACCAATTTACAGCTTGTAGTATATATCCAGAGTTAGCATCCTGGAGCCTGCTCCAATCAACTTCATAAACGTTGTTCACATGAAAAGTGAAACTCAGCTTCCTTCGATGCCAATAAAAAAGCGTAGAAGCTAGTCATTAGACGACAAGCCGAGCATGAGTCGTAGCTAGTCCCATTCGACATGCTATATTGTCACATTATTGGCTCTTACTACAATTCGTGCACCACACAAACATTCCAAGGGGAGGATCGGATACTTGATATGAAAGGCAACCTACTTAGCACATTCTTTTGAGTTTTTTTTCCAGCTGCTTGGCATGACAGAAACATGACAGAAACCTTTTCCGAATAGGTAGGTGAGCGATGAATCCTCTCAGCCACCTTCCTGACATAACCTCACCTGGAGGGCATCTGCACTCACATAAACATGTTTGACTTACAACCGCATGGACACCAAGCAACACGGTATGATCACATAGTCTCTAGCACTCCTTCAAGAAATTCGAAGCTGGGCACGGCATCAACTGCCAGCTCAACGTCTCTCTTCTGGACGGTTTTTCGCTTTCCCCTGATGGTATGCGTGCCCGCTTGTCTCGATATGGCCTCAATGAACAGCTCCTGAAAGGATAACGAATTAGTGTGAGGAAACAACGGTCGCAGACTGCCGCATCGAGCAGCAGAGCCATAGCTACTCGGCGGAAAACAAGGTCGTCACCATCGCCAATTTCCAGGTGGTTGACACCACTGTCAGCCACAGGGGCTTACGAACGATATGACCAACGCAGTCCACGGGCCCTAAAGCACAAATCCACCATCACTAAGCTAGAGGGATAAACCCGTGGCCGATTGTGTGTGACTTGTCTTTTAACAAAAACACTCGTGATTGCCATATTACATACCTACAAAGAACATTGCAAGCAAGTCCCAGCCCAAATCCAGGTGGGATCCGGAACCCAGGGACCTCAACGGTGGAGACGCTCATGGTGAAGAGGCTAAGCGACAGCTCTATCGACGATTGGCGTCGGATAGCACGCACACCAGTTCATTGTCACCGAGCCAAATCCCTGTTCCCCTGAGATGTATCTCAATTATCCACTCCCACGGACTACATAATGCAGCACACGTCCCCCTTTTCCGAGGATCGCAAATCCATTAAGCGGACTTTCTCCCATTGACAACCCAAAAGCTACCCCATCCGCTGGGTCGTCCAGATGAACTCTCCAAAGACGTTTTGAGCAGAATATATTAAACTCAGCATTCGATTGCGTTTTTTGATGAGACAAAGGAAACTATTCTCCTGGTGGACAAGTCGACCTGCCAACGTCGAAAATCACCAGAAGCTCGTGTAAATGCTACACACGAACACACGTTAATGGTGAAAAATCCACCACTCATAATTATTGGGACTAACTGGGAATCATTCCTGATTAGCACGGGTGACCATTCACTAAAATCACTTGTAGCGGTGAATGCATTAGTTTTGGCGCCTACGGACGTTAAGGCATTTATAGCCCAGTGTTCTGGCTATCCCAGATTTGAATGGACACCACTTAACAGAGCCTTGCTTTAACATCTGTGAACGAAGCTTTAGTACACGAATTGGCTTTCATAACACGTGACTAGATAACACTCAACTGCAGGCAGCACTACCAGGTTCATCATCCCCTGTAAGGCCATAGCTATCAATTTCAATGTAATTTTGTGAATAAAAACTACTTCACAAATCTCAACTTCACTTAATGAACTTCACTATTGTTTATTATTTCGACATCAATACCATTTTCGACGTCTTCGGCTGATACTGCTCTTTGGAAACCCTAGCAACTCCATAGATTACCGAGGTAAATGTTGAAAATATTTATATATAAAAAATAATGATGATTCATGATATCTCCATAGCAATAATAACCGTCCAAAAATACATCCAACATCACTGTATCCCAAAGTGAGAACACTTGGAAACATTCTTCTTATGACGAATTTCCCCCTCCCCCTACACAAACACAATTTTATAATACAAACACCTTAATTCAGAAACTTATATCAGAACAGCCAATAGGATAGTCCATCGGCCATTGGTGCACAACAATGTTCAAACAAAATATTACAATGACAGTACGGTGATGCCAAGCTTAAAGTACCTTATTTATGAAAGCATATACTCAGTATACTATTTTAATAAAAGCGCTCAAAAGATGCCACAACACAATATGATTCACTGTTAATAGGACATGTCAAAATAATACACCAACCTGAAGCAGCACCACTCAAAGAACATTTCGTTTCAACCACAGCCTGCAAGTCAGGACAGTTTGGATGGGTTGATCCCCAGTAACAGAAGCTGTGTCACCAATGCATACATCTAAAGGCGCCTGTAACGTGTAAGACGTAATTCCAAGGTTTTAAATATGGGGAGGGGCTCGGTTGGAAAAAACTAACCTGCTCCTAGGCTTTGGTCAGTCAGAGCATTATCCTGCCTGGAAAACACTGTTTTATTTCTTGCTGTAAGTTTTATGGGTGCTGTTGGACAATTATTGCAAACTAACTGCTCGACTTGTTATGCCATATGACTAACAGCAATGGTGGCATAAAATGTAAGTAATCACACCACTGACCACGACTTGGGCTCAAAATGCAATGGGATAGACTAGCATTGCTGTTGGGACGAGTCAATCGCTTACCCGGAAGAAAAGCATATTGCCCAGTCCCCTTGCCCTCATCATCCTAACACGTACACCGGAGAGGGGGTGGGGGGGGGCGGAGTCCGCCCACACCTCTGTTCTTCGACGATATCTTATAAATGGGCATGGATATTGTGATCCAAGTGTCACTGTGTTGGAAATTAAGAAATGCACCCTATGCAGAAATAATTTTTGAAAATCTTTTGTAAATATGGAAATTGTTGGGTGCAAAGTCCACCGACCTGCGACCCGGCTGCCTAGCTTTCAAGGTCACAAAGGTTTCGTTGGCACAGCGTACCAGTCGACCTCAACCTTGTTTGACCCTGAAGGCATTGACCTAGGTTATAAAATTGATTCTGCAGGGTTTCTACAACCATAGTCCCCCTCCAAATGTGCTTCTAGCTTCATTAGCTTCCAATATCTTAGGGGTTGGGGGCCGAATCTGTCCCTACCCCTCTTCAGTAAACGTTATGCGAGAAGCCCTTCAGCGCACAAGTCAAATGCACCATCAGATAATTCATGTAATAACACATCGAAATCATCTCCCGATGAAGCAGCCACACAGCACGCAGCATGTGGACAAGATAAATGACAACTTACAGTGGCCTTGGAAACCAAGAAAACAGCATCCTGGTTGGCTAACGTAACTTCTGGGTCAAATTTCATGATTTTCTTGATTTTAGAGATGGGCAGCCTGTTCACGAACCGCTCGTCATTAGGCTCAGAATCGAACAAGTCTCTCTGAGAATGAGCATTAGGGGGTTTCTCAGTGTTCAGCACATTATCCACACTATTGTTCCCAGTATTCTGCTGAACCTCCTCAGTGTCAGATGGTGCATCTCCCAGACCCATTGGGACATCTTCTGTCCCAACAGTTGACTTTGGTTCCACAATTTCTGCGGGATCATCCATATCTGCCTCTTCAGTGTCAACATCTCTTGCCGGACCAGACTTTTCCACCTCATCCATTATGTCCATCACTGGTTCTTCCAAGCTTGTTGTAGCAACAACCACTTATTAGATCTTCATACAGGGCTGTAACAGGATAGTAAATATATATCATGATGAGGTTAGAGTGCACAACAGTAATAGTCATTGCTTGTACAAATGGTTTAATGTTTTATACAATTATTCCAAGCTCTCCTCATAGCTGAACAATAAACTTGACTGATGGCCCAAATATGAAAATTGGTGAATGCCATGTAATGGTAGAAATCTGAGTGATGACTAGTCTGAACACAACTTCATCCCACAGTCTTGTTATTCACATTACAATTCATAAAAGCATTATCACTTCACTGCATGGAACTGATAGCATTTGCTTGCAACTACAGTTGAACAGCATCTTCACACAGTATGCTACACCATTTTACACACAAAAAGACACAGAATACAAGTGTTCATTGTTTTACTGCAATCAAAGCAATGTAGGCTCAACTGAGAATACATTGTATTTATCGTCTAAGCTGCATCACTTGCTTCAAGCAAACCAATATAAGCTAAGCAATGAGTATTCACCTTCTTGTGTTACTGCATTGCATAGTATTCAACATGTTCCAAGTTCTAATTTGTTCATTAATATATCATGTATCACCATTATTTTTATCATTCCAGACTTAGGAACAGAACGCCTACAAAGACAATAACATTAAATATGCCTGCTAGCATGCTTCTTCAAGTGCAATCTATATGGTATGTAGGGGGTCATCAAAATGCACAATTCACATGGGATATCCACCCCAAAACACTCAAGTTAAAAAGCTATGACTTCTGATTTGACAAAACATTGGCAGCACAAATCAGTTTCTACCAATTACAGGCATTCTATTGACATGCTGCAGACATTAATTTTACATCTACACTTCCTTGGACAAATAGACTATACCACAAAAAAAAACACGTAAGGCCAGGTATCAAATGCACCAGTAACTGACTGACTGGTCATATGGTGAAGACTGGCTTAGAAATGGCAAATGCAAAAATTAAAGAAGAAAGAAATGCAAAATGTTCCACAGGAATTAACTGACAGCCTTCCTATACTAGAATCCTCATTCAATAACAAATTAATGTGGCTAAAGGCCAAGGAACAGAAACCCTGGGCATTAACTGCATGAGGTCAAACTACAGGAAACAAGTGGGCACCATATGACCAATGAAGTTGATGCACCCTGAATGCAAATAGCTAACCAACTCCAGTCAACAAGAGTAGGTAGATGATGCATTTTTTGCCTGTTGCCACCAATCAGCCAGCTGCCCCTAGGGCCAGGGGCCATGTGGCAACCAGCCAGGGAACAGTGTGCCAACCAGCCAGGGAACAGTGCGGCAACCAGCCAAGGTTCTTTGATTGAGCATGCCACCAAGTCAGCAAAGGTTTATTTACACATTAAGGCTTCTCCAGAGCTCCATATTTCATATTTCTAGTAATGCTCTGGACAAATGACAATTCAACCTTTGGGATAGTAGGGCTAGAATCCTGGAAATTGTACAGAACCAATCTGGTCAGACAAATACCTTGACATCATCTGTGTGAGCAAGATGATGAGGCACTGTTTGAGTAACTGGACAAATGAGGGCACAAGGCTGGCTACAGGGTTGGCATACTTCATGCAATGTCTGGCATAGATATAAAAAAGTAGTTGGTTGGATATTCGAGTTTTAGGGTGCATCGACCAGGTTTGGTCATTTAGCGCCCATAACTAATAGTTTGCTACCTGCTAAATGTGATCAGGCCTTCTTCCGAAGTGCACATGTACACAGTTCCACACGCCTAAGTCACATCCTTAAGTATACATGCACGATAAAAGCACACTACAGTGATGGACAGATGACATGGAGCTTGATGTCGGAGATATATTCAAATAATTTTTCCGTGTGGTTAAAACGCGAATCGTCACCGAAAATGCCAGAAAGAGTACGCGAGTCTACTCGTCGTCCAAAATGCCGTCTTCGCTGCACTCGGGGACGCTGCACTAGGGAAAGCGGGGACATGACAACAGCGCATGGCGCACTGTGAGGGGTACATCACAATGGTCGCAGATCGGCCTGGACTCATTCATCAGCAAATAAATATGGGTGGCGTATGTGTGCCCTATCCTCAGCGTAGACAGTACTATTGCTTGCCTCCGGGATTTTCTCACTGATGATTTCCATAACACTAGGCGGCTTTTCAATGTTTTGAGCTTGTTATTATCAATGGAGTCCCACGCTTTCTGCCATTTGAGCTTGAAGAATGCGTTGATGGTCTGGTTGAGATTTGTGGCAGGGAGGGGAAGTACATGGGTAGAAGGCTTACTGGCTGCCCTCTTTGCCGCCGCATCAGCCATGTCGTTTCCGGTAATGCCCACATGGCTAGGGACCCAGCACAACGTGACGCTTTTTCCAGACTGGCTGAGAGTATTAAGACGAATTGCGATGTCCTGTAAAAGGGAATTACGCGGATAAAATGACTTCAGAGCCAAAAGACTGCTCGACGAATCTGAGACCACAACATGAGTACTTTCATGCCCCACTTCATTGAAGCATAGCGCTTTTTGAATGGTTATCAATTCCCCGGTATACACGGACCCGTGTGCAGGCAGTGTAAATGTCCTTGTGTTGGAGCCACTCACGAAAGCACGGCCCACACCGCTTGCTGTTCTTGAACCGTCGGTATAAGTAAACACACACTCACGATAAGTTGCCAGGTGCTCTAGGGCTTTCATGCGAAAGAGCTCTGGTATCACCTTAACTTCGCGAGTGTCCCCCAAGTGGATGTTTATCATAGGAGGAGTCAGTTCCCAAGGCGGAGTTGGTATCAACTACACCCGCATGATGCCGCGCAGGCGAATACTGCTCTCCTGCAGCAACTCCCGCACGCGGAGGCAAAATGGGTTCGAACTGGTGCTTCGTCGCTGCTGGAATATCTCTTGTATGCGAGAAGAAAACACGGACTCAAGCTGGGTGCGTGGGGAATTGCTTTAACCTACAAGCGTAGCGCAGTCCGAGTTTGGCTCTTCTCATTGATAATGGCGGCTCATAGCCTCCGCCAAGAGACTCGCGATTCGCGAAGTACGGAATGCTCTCGTAGCGATTCTCAAGTCTGCATGGTGGATGGTGTCCAGTATGCGTTTGTTTGAGGTGCTGGCCGAGTCGTAGACAAAGCAGCAGTAATCAAGTTTGGATCGTATAAGTGATCGGTATAGCCGTAGAAGAGTAGTTTTGTCCGATCCGTATGTAGTCCTAGACAGGCACTTCATGAGATTTAAGAAACTACTGCACGATTCGCGCAGAACTTGTAGGTGGTGTCCATACGTGATGCGACTGTCGAAGAGGACACCCAAGAATCTTGCTGTCGGTCGGAAAGGTATTTCTTGTCCGTGAAGTTGGATTTTCGGATTGTAGCAGTTTCGACGACGGTAAAAGTGCATAGCTACCGTCTTTGTTTTGGAGAAATGGAAACCATTGCAAATACTCCGCCTTTCCAGATTCGAAACCGCAATCTGCATCTGTCTCGACAGGGATGATGTACGTGATGCTGAGGATCAAATTCCAACGTCATCAACAAACAGTGATTTACCAATTCCACGTGGCAGACCATCTCCAATGTCGTTGATCATGACTGCGAACAACGTGACGCTCAAAATACTTCCCTGAGGAACACCGTTCACCTGAGTAAAAGTATCAGACAGGACATTCCCAATCCGTACACGAAACGTCCTATCGGCCAGAATATTCTTCAAAAAGGTGCCCATATGGCCCAAAAGGTGCCCATAAGTCTTTCCAGCAATTTACATAGACATGAGGTGAGCGAAATCGGTCGATAATGTAAGGTTCAAAACCGCTCTTGCCCGGTTTCAACAATGGGACAACGGTAGCTTCTCGCCAAGCGGAAGGAAACTCACCTCCGTTCCATATAAAAAAGTAGAATACATACAATTTTTTTTTGCTGCTGATTTCACCACATGCCATTTGCAACTGTCTCGTTAAGCCTGTTAGCTGTTCTTTTTTCTCTTCCCCGAAACTATCCATACAGATGCTGACTTCAGTACCAAATGCAACATGCCAAGAAAAGACAGAGACTCTAACTGATGGATGGTAATTTACCTGCATGCAAGACAATAAACAAAATCATCAGCTGGCTGACTAAGTGCATCTCTCATATTGCTGTAGCACATATTTTGAAAGTTGTATCTAATCACCAGACATAGGGGAGGTACCTACCAGGTGTAGCAACAATGTGTTAGGAGTAATCTCTGTATGCTTATTGCAGAGATTGTATGCTTCCAATGCCTCCGTTTGCTGACACTGCACCCTCAATATAGTTGATTATGGGTTGGATATGCAATTCTGATTGGATATGCACTTCTGTAAATTTCACATTTTGGCCGAGTTTGGCAAAGTGACAGAACTGGAAGGCTGCAATTTTGATATCTGTATTTCTGAGATCTCTTCAGTTGGCATGGTCAAAATCACACATTACAGTTTTTCTAGTAGTTTGGGGAGTTTGGGGGATTGCAGCACCTTATCCCCACTGTTTCAACACTAATTATTATGGCCAAGCTATCAAGGGTGGATCCGGGAATTGTCATGGCAGCACTTGTTTGGAGAGGTGTCATTTCTGTGGAGGGGCATCATTGAAAAAGTATCTGTAGGGTGCCTATCATTGGAAAACTTGAGGGATGGGGTGCACTCACCTTCCTGCAGAGGTGTCTTTTCCTCTTAGAGGAGTGCCTCTGGTTGAAAAACTCAAGGAGATAGGCATTCACTCAAGCCTTCCAGAGGAGTGTCTTTCTTTCCAAGGAGGTGCCATTTCCTCTCAGAGGGGACCTCCAGCTAACAAATTTGAGTGGTGCACTCAAGCCTACCCAGAGGGATATCACCTTTCATGGGGTGGGGTGGGGGGGGGGCACATGTCCTCAGTTCCCCTTGTATCCACCCCTGTGATGCAAATACAAATGAATGAATTGAGTGACAGCATACACAACCAACCAATCAACAACTTGCTTGATGGTGCAATGTTGGCAAATGGATGCTTCAGGAGCATATAGCCTCTACACCAAGCTCATAGCAATCATGCATATGTTTGCTGCTCAGGTAGATAGCTCTATGCATGTGTTCATTGCAGACTGCCTATTTTGGATATTATTGCAGTTTAAGGTAACTATAACCACATGACGAGTTTTGCACATATTTTACCTTCATGAAGCATCCAAAGGGGTTATCTTTGGTAAAGTTAGGTTAAGTTAGGGCTTTGTTGTATGTTATACAAAAATTACTTGAAAAAAAAATTCGGACAAAAATGTTTGGAAACTTCCCATTAAAAAGGGAATTTGTTTTCTTGCATGGAAGGGTTTGGCTATGTTTGGTTCCAATAAGTTACATCCTTTTCTTTATTCTGAACATTACTTTTTATGCTATATTACCCAACTTCATGCCCCTTTTTGGATGTTGTTTTGCCTGACACCTGAAAAGTATGGATTTGCAGAGGAAATGAGTGATCACATCACGTTCATTATGTTCATAAACATTGCATTAGAAGGAAAAATTCAAAACAAATCAGAAATTGCTTTAAACTTTTATTTTCAACTTTTAGGCTATATGGTTTTCTCATTCCTTCCAACATGGATTGTGAAGACTCAGTCTCTAGGAATCCTTAAAAAGTGAAATTTAAAGTCAATTTGGAAAGAAATATAGCAAGAAAATAAAAGTTGGTAAGTTTGTACTTTAGGGTAGATTTTGAATTTTGTGAATTTCTTTTTCCAATGCAATTTTTATGAATGTGATTGAGATGGTGTTAATTCTCAAAATGAATACTTTTCAGTTGCAGACAAAATAACACAAAAAGGGGCTTGGAGGTGGGTAATATATAATTACAATAATGTTCCACTGCAATTAAAAAGGGTAGCATGGCCTAACCTAATGTAGCCTAACTTTGTTTGAGAAAGGAATAACTTTAAAAAAGGAAAATTTTCATGAATTTTCTTCCTAAAATTTTCACTAAAAACTAACCTACCTAACCCAGCATAACCTGTTTTCTTAAGAGGACAAAATCTAACTTTTTTAAATTTGGAATACAAAAATTCCAACTTGAAATAAAAGCCTAACCTAACCAAACCTAACCATTTTCATTGCCTCATGGAGGTAAAATTTGTAAAACTTTTCCCATAGATATCTAAAAGTGCAATAACAACCAAGAAAACTTATTAAGATTTACAAATGTGAGTCAGGCTAATTAGGGGTATGGTTGGACAAACCATCTGGGTACCTACTCACTGTGTCATAGTTATACAGTCATGGTGTTCAGACTTCAACTTAATAAGAGCCACAGGGGCACATCTTGGTTAAGCTTGCAAAGTCAAGATACCTACTATAAGCCTGGGCAAAAAGATACTCAACACCCCAAACCAATACATCCTAAATTCCACAGAAACACCATCCATCCTACACACCTGCTAATACCTATCTATGTAGGTAGGTAGGTAGGGGAAGAGGGAGTATCTGGGCAAGTTCCATTTCCCAAACACCAACCTTTGGATATCTCCCACATCATATTCAGCATGTGAACAACTAAAAGATGGAGGCATTCATAAATGATGGACCTTTCTCTTCCAAAATATGAAGGTCTGATCACATAGTTCTACCGATTCTTTCTGTACGGAGCTAGCAGCCTACAGGTGACATTTTTAGACTTCCAAGAGCAGTTGGCTTAAGCAAGCCATAAGGAAGTGACCTCCAATAATCTTTTGTAATTACACCAGTATTTTTTAGTGGCTACTAATAGCTGGTACCGTAGCTGCTACAGTGAAGTGATCATGCATAACATTTTCACATTCAGAATGACACACCACTACAAAATAATTGTTTTAAAGTTACTCTTTGCAAGTGGTTAGAGTATTTTCATTGAAAGGTACTGTTTGAACATGGAAATCTTGTTCATTTTGTGTTCAGTAAACACAATACAATTACTAGTTTTGGCATACAGAAGCAGCAGTAGAGCCATTTGTTGTCTGAAGTGTTCTGACCCCTCCCACTACCTACATAGGTAGGTATATAGGTAACCTACCTACCTACCTATCGAACCTTATTTACTCCATCGTCGATTGCCTACTTCGATAGTCAAAACGGTATTGGGCGGATTCGCGGTGTACTTCACCGCAAACACCTTTTCTCCTTTCCATACCACCCGAACACCTAGATGACGGAAATAATCAGCAGTCGATCGGGAATCAGATCCTCTCCCTTATCACGCCGCGCGTGGCGGTCAGCAATGTTATATCTGGTTATTTTGGTTCCCCGCTTCTCCCTGCCCAAGACCCCCGCACCGGTTCTGTCTCCTTTCTCCTCTTCTCTCCTCTGTTCTCCGCTTCCCTGCAAGGCCCTTTACATCTCTGCTTTACATACTTCCCTGCTTCTCCTCCCGCCACTTTTGGTAGACGAATATGGCGCCAAACAAAGATTTCGTGATAAAAGGCTGTGAAATCATTAATAATCGACCAGCCACTTGTAGCTGGGAATGGATGTTAAAAAGGAGACAGGATGTTAAAAAGGAGACATTAATTCATTTGCCACTATTTACTATTATGGCGGTGCAATCAGTACCTCCATCTACCAAAAGTGTTTGGCCCGGGTATGCTCTATGTTATCTTATTCATCCGAAAATTGCTATCAGTCATTGCGTGACATCGTTAGTAATTTTCAAAAGAAGGAATGGAAGGTATTTCCTGTGGATTCTTTCGATGCAACTCCACAAGCGTAATGTTCGCGTGAATTCCTCCACCCTCTCCCCTTCACACTCCCCTTTTGTGGACATTGATAGCATTAGTAGTAAGTCTTCACAATACTTTTCTGCTGTCAGTTGTAGCAAAGGATTCTAAACCGATTCTCGTGTTCTTCATTTGGTATGGCAATTAAATTAGTGTATTAATTTCCAATGCATATTTCTGCAATCTACTTCTACTTTCTACTTCGGCTCGAATTCTCGTCATTCAACCTCCCTTCGTCATTACATGACGTCAAACCTTCTCTTTCTCAGGTTTTGTCACCCTGTATTTACATTTCAGCTTGCTCCAAAATGACACCAAGTCCTACTCAAATCTGACGCATGGAGTGCCAGCAGAGCAGCGGGCTGAGAGAGGGGTAATTGCAACTTGTAAGGTTTGCGAAGTTGGGAAAGTATGAAACGGAATAACTGAGTTGCCATTAGAGCTGAAGGCACAAGGAAAGTTGGTGGCAATTCCCCTATCTTCGATCCGGGAAGGTAATCTATTTAGTGATTTTCATTAAGTTGATACGTATCAGGCTTTCACGATGTGACTGACAGCATAGCGAAATAGCGGTGCGTTGTGGCCTACACAGCAATTGTTCATCTTTTGTAATCACTAATCAGGTTTTCAGATTAAAAGCTTTATTTTGCTTAGTAACATTACCAATTAAGAATTGTGTTACTTACAACGCAAGGATTGCATAGGGTATATAAGGTCATAAACATTTAAGACTAAATGCAAGCCACAGATGCCATATCAATATGTGTCATGAAGTCTCTGAAGGGAAGCAGAGGTTGTCCAAATCACCCAAATTGGGTGAGGCAGAAAAAGTCATGACTATTCTACCATCCCCCCCCCCCCAAAAAAAAAATAAATAAACTGATTTTGCTCATTTTATTCTTTGGTTCCAAAAGTTTCACAGCTGTTTTTTTCTTCCAAACAAAATGCTTTTGGTATTTTGGTATCACTTCTTTAGATATTTTTGTAGCACCTTTAACCACTACTACCATTCCAGGGGAGAGTGCTGTAAAATGGTCAAAGTATAAGCCAAAACACAGGTTAATACAGGATCCAGAGAAATATACGAAAATGTTTGCAAAATTTACATTTAACAATATGAATAATGCATGGTGATAACAATTATCATTTGAAACAGGCAAGAGAAGCATAGAAGTAAACATGCTTGCTCGTTCTTCACAATAGGCTGGTTTCAGTAAATTTGTGCTTTAAGGTGTTTTATTAATTTTTGGAATTGATCATTCCAATGTAATGTTCATGAATGTTACTAAGATGATGGGACCACTCATTTTCTGTGCAAGTGCTTACTTTTTAGGTTGTGAGCAAAATAATGCCAAAATGGGGCTTTGAGTTAGGTACCATAGCATAAAAAGAAGTTGTTTAAAATAAAATACAAATGTATCATTGCCTAATCTAACCTAGTCTAATAAACAAATTAAAAAAAAAACTTCACAGGAAAAAATGTGGAAAAAAATATAGCAGTTTATTTTCTGAAAAAAATTCTTAAATTTAAAAAGAGACTAATCCAATTTAACCTAGCCTGACATCAGCTGCTTTTGAAGAACAAACAATTTGTTTTTTTAGTATTTTTTGGAGAAAAAAAATCCCAACTGAAAAAACCTAAACTGACCCACCCATTTATCAGCTTTATGGAAGCAAATGTGTGTAAAACTTGTCTTGTTGCCACCTTAAAGCATAATAATGCCCTGATTTCGTACATTGGTGCAGAAGATAAAATATCCTATTTTTGGTTCAGCTTCAAGTTATTTTGACCCATTCTGACTAAAAAGGCAAACAAGTCAGGAGACTGGTTGTTAGTAACACAATCACTGTGTGCTGTTTTGCCTAAATATAGCTGATCAAAGTATCAAATGAAAAAGCAAGGGGAGCATTTGTTATTGAAAGACATATTCAAGATGTTTGAACCCCAAATGAAAATTAGAAATAATTGGATAGAATTCTGCATCTGTAAATAGTATGTGTGCAGTGGAAAAAAACAGCAATGCAATTAAACAAAGTATACCTGGGATAGTGTGCACATGGTATTGCATTTTAAAAGAATGCAGTGGTTTCATGTTTTCTTTCAGTATAATGTAGCCTGCACAAAGAAATTATGGTAAATTTGTGCTTTAAGGTGTTCTATGAATTCTTGAAATTGATCTTTCCAATGCAATGTTTATGATTGTGACTAAGATGATGGACCACTCATGTTCTGTGCATTTGCACAGAAATATACCATGGTATCAAAATAACAGCGTAAAAAGTATTGTTTTAAAATAAAGAAAAATGCAACATGATAGCCTAACTAACCTGGCCTAACTGCACTTTTAAGAAAATAATCAAAACATAATATTTGAAAAATTTCAAACAATTCATTTTCTTCAAATTTTTGAAATACTAAACTCTCCCAACCTAACGGTGTTAAGATAATCGTTTTTTGTTAGGTGTAAGATGTCGAAACAAGTACAGTAGGATGTCAAAATTTGCCATGGAAGGGATGTCACTGTACACAACTTTTAAGTTCTTTCAACATAACTTTAATCCAACAACATACTCATATGTACACCTTTTCCACTTGTTGTCAGTTACCTAATTTAGGGATAACTATTATAATGATAAAGATACAAAGTATATAAACTTACCCACTGGTATTGTAAGTGGACTACATCATAGGAAATCTTATTCCCTATAATTGTGTAAAGAGGTGTTCATGTATCATGATCCACAATGGTGAGCATAAACATGATACTTAATGAAACATCGCAAGGATGAAATAAGGTACTGCTAAAAATTATATATGAAGACACCATAAAGACTCATCAAGAAGCATGATGTTGATAGTTCTTTGTAAGGAAGTTGATTCAGTGTTCATGAAGTGGTATATTCACTATTTCATGAATAATTTATCATTGCAACCTAACCTAACCTAACATAGCCTGCTTTTGGAGAAAAACAAGTTCCAAATTTGGTTGGGTAAATTCGTGAAAATACTTCCAACTTCCTAAACTAACCTAACCTAATGAAACTTAGCCAATTTGATTGCTCTATGAAGGCAAAATTGTGCCTGGAAACCAGTTTTGCTGCAAATCAGCCTGTTGGTGTGGGGGATGGCTGATATGGCCCTGTTGTGAACACCTTAAAGCACAATAATACCAAAATTATTTGATGTTTATTATCCGATGATATGTGCTTTTCAATGGCACCCATCTTTCCATAGATTATTGTGCTGAAAGTAAAAAACTGCTCTTCAGAAATGCTTGAAATGCCACAATTCCCTTAGTAATTGTAAATTATGCTATTTTATCTACTTACATAAACATGAAGAGTATTTTATGCAAGATAGTTCTGCATAAAATGGGTGTTTGCATGTATACCTTCCACACACAAATTATATTGTATGAACAACATTTCATAAGATAGGTACGACTACTTGAGCCCATTCTACAAAATCCTAGCACACCATAGAGAAGCATTTAAGGAAAATTTAAATCAATCATTTTTTGGGGAGTGATTTTTAGATGTGTGCCAGATCACAGGCGATTTGCTTTGCCTCTAAAGTGAGTGTGTTTTGCAAGCAAAGCTAAGGCAAGTGTGCATCTATGTTAAGGGAGGTTTACACTATAGTGTGTGTGATGTTTTAGGTGCTCGAGGCAGGGACTGGGTGGGGGACATCTCCTGGATGTCTAAGTGGTTGAGTTTCCTTTACTCCTCTGCAAGATAATTTGTAGCTGGGGTGAGGCATTTTCTTGGCCCGAAAAAAATTCCTTCTCCCAAAAGTGTGTTGTCTATGTATGAATTAACTAACCAAGAATCTACCAATATACCACATTGTGCTTGTTGAGGTGTTCACGTTCACTTACAAAGATTATATCTACACTGCTCCTGGAACCAAACACCTGTGCACAACAAAACACGAAAACAAAACATTTTACATTTGTGCACCATTGTTAAATTTGGTCATTGGTGATCACATTTAGCCATGACTAACATTCCCTTTCACATCCCTTACCAAGCTTTCTTTGTACTTCTACCTACTACAGGAGACCAGATGGGCCTACCTTGGATCATCTGGTGCGACCATGCCTGGTTTTAGAATTGGGGCCAGTTCAATAGACCATGGACGCTGTATGACCGAAGCAGTTGATGCACCCCCTAAGCCCAATTAACCAACCAGTTCAAAACATTATCACAAATGTTCAAGCTCCTTGGATTTGGAAGGTTTAGCATCTAACAATGAGCAGAGAGCAGCATTGTCTAACGAAATGTTTCTAGTTTTCCATCGGTTGTGGCTGAAGGCCAATTTTGCTCCAAATCAGGCTGTTTGTGTGGGGAATGGTTGAGATGGCCCTCCTGGATCCACTAGTGAATAAATGGTAATTACAGAGGTGAATAAACTTTTGCAGCCCTGAACAAACTTTTTTGTTGGGCTCTCAGTTGTAGCATTTGCCAACTTACTAAGCATGTCCTAACTTGCTCCTACCCCACAACTTGCACATGACAGCATGCCAACTTACACATTCCCTTCATTTTTTAAACAAATTGGATCTTTTTGTGTGAAACATGCCTGATGTAACCCAAAAGTAAACTTCCATGGCGACCTCCGAGGGTACAATGCACTCTAAATAAGCTTTGTTTTATTCATTGAGTGAAGGCATTATATCCTGTGCTTGTTATCAAATGAAAGCACAATATGTGGTGATGTCTGCCAGATACCTAACTTAGTGTTTTGTACAAGTTAGTTTTTTTTATACATAGGCCTTCCTGAGTGCTTTCTTCTTCAGTGTTTTATGCAAGTGATTGAACTATTTCAAGTTTCATATGTGAATCTGAACTTAATATAATTGTGAGTTACTCACTTTTTTTGTCACCAGTTTTTTTTCTTCAATTTTGTGATTTTACTGTGGATAAGAGTTTGTTTTGTGAGCAAATAATAATAACAAATACCTTCCATGTTTACTCAGGTAAAGCACTGCCTTAAGTGCTTTATTGAACATACTGACCCTAAAGGGAAAATACTATAAGAAGAGCAAGAATAAACTGTGTGTGCATTAATATGGATTACTGGAAGCAAGCAATTTGCAATTTAATGGGTATTTATTAGCTTATTTATGATGTTAGAGAAACACAGATTTAGATACTTCTGAACTTATATAGGGCAGGAAAAATTATTTTTATCTAATCAACAGATGACCAGGTGCTAGGTTCCGTGTATTATTTTGAATCCTGCATTTTGAGAGGATAATTTTGATGTCATTCTACTGTGGAGAGGATTCTTCTAATTATTCCGGACACTAAAATGAATCTTGCTTTCTATGCTTGCCATGCAGTTTCAGTTATGTTTATTTAACAACACTCAGTTTGTAATCATTTTAAGCAACTTCATTTGATTTTGGCAGTAAAAGTAAGTGTATAATTGTCTAGAAAGTTCTTGATGACAAATAACCAGGACCATGCTTCAATCCATGGCAAGGGCTTCATGGAGATATCTTTCAAAGTAGGTATACAAACTTGCAATCTGTGATGGGTTTAGGTACGAGGAGTTGGTCATAGGACACAAACCAAAATATGTTTAGGGTTTATGCCAGCCATCTTTTGACATATTAGATTTGTTTAAATTTGATGCATAGGAGAGATGGAGCACTCAATAAAATATTGCAATGACTGCATGCAGGTAGAGTGTGCAAGAGATTGGTAATCATGTTATGCACTGTGGTATGTTTCATGGATAATTTTATATCATCACTATACAAATGGATAAAATGCATGAACTAGTGGATCCAGGACAACCGGATAATTTGATCAAAAGGAGACTGATTAGTTAGAAACTGATCTCAGAGCATGGATAATAATATTGTTTGGTTAGGTTTAGGTTAGTTCTTTGGATATTATTGCAGTTTAGGGCATTTGCAAGGTAAGTTTTGCACATGGTTTACCTTTGCATAGCAAACAAGGAGACTAGTTTAGGTTAAGCTATGTTAGGTTTTTATTGGGAAAATTTGGAAGAAAATTATGTTTTCACTGTTCATTTTTCTTCCAGATGTTAGACTAGGTTTTTTCATTGGTAAAATCTGATTCATATTTTTAGTGTTCTAAAAAAGAATCTAGAAAATGCCTGTAATGCTGTCACATACTTGATCACATTTTGCACTAGAACCTGTGACTCTTCAGACACTGGCATATCATTTACGGCATGAAACCTTCTAATTTTACTGGTATGGATATTGAAGAGTAAGATGAAGTAGGATGCTGTGACCGCTACAGTTGGTGCACCCTGAAAACCCCAATCACTAACTGACGAAGTAAGATGCTGAAGACAGGACTTCAGAGCATATAATGGCCTTCCACTCTATATTTCGTTTCTGTGGGGTCAGTGTCGGTATAAAGGTGTCATTTCCTGACTGGTGGATTTATTCGGTTGAATTGTAATTTTGAAAGTGGGAGAAGCAAAGTATGGGGATGATCAGATTTGGGGTGGGTGTGGAAAACCATTCCCATCTGGGTGACATTATCCCCGAGCATAGGAATGCTTGGACACTGGCCACTCGATCATGATCAATCGTTTCCCGACTACAATCGGCCGAACTTACCCCGCTAACTGATCACTGCTCCAGCGCCGTCAGTTACAACATGGTGATCGCCAGTGTTCTGAGATCGACTTCCGGTAGCGTGGTGTGCATCGGATCCAGTCGTCAAAATCCATTGCGATGTCGACATTGCAATGAGTCGATGTCATGGAAGACAAAATGACGCTGAAGTGTGATGAATGGAACTTGTTAGCAAAATTTCTTCATGACCCTCCACGTGAAAATGGGTTGCTATGAATAGGGGACGATTATTACCGCAGAATACTGTCGTATTTATCGGCGGCAAATTATGAAAGTTAAAATTCTGCTTCAGGAGGTGAAAATAAGTTTTTAATAGGTTTGCACTTTGATTTCGATCACGATCAGTCTCTGCTACTACCAAAATCATCACATATTGGCCGTGATCAGTCGCTTCACCAATCACGACGAGTGCCACCACCAAGGTCGGTTGCCTCCCCAATCACGATCAGTCTCTGCCACCACCAAGGTCAGTCGCCGCCCAGACTGCGAGCAGTCGCGTCTCCGATCGCTGTCAGTCTCTGCCACTACCAAGGTCAGTCGCCGCCCAGACTGCGAGCAGTCGCGTCTCCGATCGCTGTCAGTCTCTGCCACCACCAAGGTCAGTCGCCGCCCATACTGCGAGCAGTCGCGTCTCCGATCGCTGTCAGTCTCTGCCACCACCAAGGTCAGTCGCCGCCCAGACTGCGAGCAGTCGCGTCTCCGATCGCTGTCAGTCTCTGCCACCACCAAGGTCAGTCGCCGCCCAGACTGCGAGCAGTCGCGTCTCCGATCGCTGTCAGTCTCTGCCACCACCAAGGTCAGTCGCCGCCCAGACTGCGAGCAGTCGCGTTTCCGATCGCTGTCAGCATCTGCCACTACCTAGGTCATTCGCCGCCCCAATCACAATCAGTCCATAGATCACCTTTTATGTCAATAAGTGAATTTTGACTATATCTCCCCTCGTAAGCACCCAGATGTGACATGAAGCATCAGTATTTCAGCTGAGATGACTTCTTGCATTGTTATTGACGCAAAACAACCGAATAGTCACACCAAAGCACCGACAGTTGTGTTTGTTAAGCTTGTTTGTTTGTTTGTTTATTGGGTGGTTCTTGATGCACTTCATGCACGATCACGGCTAATGGCGCCGCCCACACTGTTTCGCTGGTGGGCCGCGGGATTGGGAAATGTCCCGAGTGGTGCGAGTGTTGAACCCGGGACCTTTGGTACCCGGAGCTCAACACTTTAACCACTCGGCCATCCCCGCCCCCATGTTTGTTAAGCATACCACTCTTCGTTAAATATGTCTTATTGAATAATGCACTTCCGTGCGGATATTCCACGCGAGTAATGCCTCACAGGCCGCACTTTGCAGGCTGGATGCCGTGCGTTTTTATATTTGTCTCATGTATGTTAATTCTGGATTGCAAATCAACAGAAAGTGCTCCAAACTTTACATCAAGAAAAAACTCATGATTTGTCTTGGAAAATGGATAATTTAATAACTTTACAATTATCCGCTCCAAATTGGGGAGTTAAAAATGTAAAAAGGAAATCACCTATGATCAGAAACTCTGGCCAAAGTAAGCTTGCTGATCAGAGATGCCTGGTATCCCAGTGTCTTCCTGTACTTTCCCAAGTGTGAGCAGGTTCATTGACCTGATAGTGAAGCAGATTCACTCATTTAAGCACAAGCAGCAGTTTGGTACTAGCATGCAGGAATAAATGTAAGTATGTTTATCGCACTGAGCTACTAGTGTATACAAAAATCATAAGCAGGTCGAAGGCAAAATGGGGAGAGGTGAAATAAGTTCATATGACCATGTTCCACTTGTCAGCTTGAACTTGACTTCCACAGTGATGTAAGCATAGCATGTAGAAGAAGAACCTTGGGTACTTTTACGACGCATTCAACCGCTAGGTTATATAGCGTCGCCAACCTCTCACGCCGGTTGGTCGCGGGTCGACTCGGTAAATGTCGTTGATTGTGAGATTCGAACCCACAATCTTGCGATCAAGAGTCCGACGCTCTACCAACTAAGCTACCGCGGCCCCAAGCATAGTATGTAGTGATTCCCAGTTCCTCTTTTCTTGCATCTCTATCCTGTTCTGATTGCTCATGAAACATACTGGGTCCCAATTTTGTCCCCATCTGGACCCTTATGATGCACTGCGACCTGCTATGCCTCCATTTCCCAACGTTTCACGCCCCTTGTAGCCTCAAGCAGGGCTAGATTTGTACTCTGGAATCCTGAATTTAGATGGGATGAATTTCGGTCCATGAAGTTCAAAATCAATAGATTTTTCATTGAAAAAAAACAACCAAACTTCTGGACTTCAAAATGCTTATTTTTCTCTTGGAGGAAATCGAATTAGGAATAACAATGGACCGGAAAAACGCCAGGAATGTGAGGTGTTGTAGCTGTAGTTTCCTTCCATAGCTATACAGTGTGTCGTTACCTGAACAAAGGACCAAATTAATGAACCCACAGGATTGGATATTTCTATTGGAGACAGAATATTGTATGCCATTTCATCGCCAGCATTGAAGTTCAACATCGATTGATGTTTACAGTGAGAAACCAGGAGGGCAATTTTATGTAGAAAATAATGTTCTGGGTGCCAGAAATCCAGGGCAAGCTTGTTCTAACTCTGTTTCCAAATCCCCAGGGCGAATTCCCTTGGTTGCACATTTCTGGCATTAACCAACTAATAACCAATTGGCCATAACTTAGCATATATTCACGTTTTCAAACTGTGCTTTTATTTGTACACATGTATCCAATTATTGCCCATAACTCTATTCTTACCTGCACCCTTACTTAGTATGGTTTGCTCAAGGGAACTCTTATTCCCACCCTGCCACTAGCAGATCCACTAGCAAATAATGATGTCCCCACCCTAAAGGTTCCAAAACATTGATATATGTGAACTGACAGCAAATGTATGTACCAAAATTTGATCCAAGTGGTCTCTCCATACCACTCCTTGGCTCGTCACCTGGTTATTGTTATCCTAACACCCACCGTATACCTGGTCCATTTCCACTTGTTATATGTGTGAGCCCTATTGTATATGGTTGGGTGGTTTGCCTCATTTATGTAGTGACTACTTCAGGCGCTGCGACTGCGTGTTCGGAATTCCGGAATATCATGAAACCCGTGATGATAAATTGGAAGAAGGCATAATGGGTATTTGTGAGTGAGACAGCATGCTACTAAATAGCACTGTGTGCTCTTAAGTAAGTACCAAGTACATGAAAGGGTAAAGGAGCTGCCTTCTCACCTTATCTATTAAGATGGCTTTTTATCTTGCTTGGTTCATGTCGTGCTCTCCAGATAGTTTTTCCCGTTGTATCAAAAAATACATTTGTTCCGTGGAATGCTACCCTTTCTGGTATAGCTGTAATACTATTTGAATGCGTTTCGTTCTCAATATTCCACTTTGAAGTTTCTGGTATTCCAAGCCAGTCTTAGTTGGTTAAGCAGTCTGAGCCAATGGCATGACCAAAGCTAGATTTAGCTTGCTAACCTATATAGCTTATGCAGTTTCAACAAAATATATATCAGACCGCTATATGTATGGTCTGAAATCAACTTTTCGAACATTGTGTTATCTAAGTGGACAACGAATGTAATATTGCAAGTATTGCAGTTGGTACATTTTATGGGTACATTTTGTCACAGTAACGTTAGTTTTCACCACAATGCGCGTTTGCATGTTTTAAAACTTCAGTTCATCTCACTTTTGCGTAAAATGTGATAACTTCACCATTTTGTGTTGGCAATCTTCCCATATAATTTTGTAGGAGTACTGTCAGCAGGTTCAGCATCAAAACCACGCTATCGATTGCATTCCCTCCGGAATTAGTTGTATCCTGCATTATCAGTAACCATGTCCGGCGTGACTCTGGCGCAACACTACACTGCATGCAAGTTGGCGAATCGTGTTTTTCGAGTTCGGTGCTGGCTCTCGGTCAGTTGTGGACAGGGTTAGAGAGGAACAGCTCCAGCAGGATTATTGTCACCCAGCACATTATGATTTCTGGAGAGCTATCGTCTCATCTACCCCGCAGTAGGGTCACATGACGCTACTCGGCTGGCTGTGGAAGTGGTGCTCCCTCGAGTTACCACGGCCGCCCCGATAAGGGGGAAGAGGCGGGGAAGTGTTTATGGGAGCCACTCGTAGTCCCGATACATCACTTGCCCCGTCCGATATCGACGTTCCCACATCCCACATCCTCCTCGTAGCTCCACCGCTCTCCAGTCACGAGCAGGTAAGCCAGCTTCCCCTGGCCTGCCCGTCCTCGCAGCTTTATCGGGATAGTCGCGCTCCTTCGGCACGTCCGCCTGGGTTGACGGAGTTCTGGAGGTTGAGGTCCCCTGCCGCACTTTTCCTGTTGTGTGGGACGAGCAGGCCTCTTTGGTTCTAATATCCCGGAGGGGTTGGCAGGCCCATATGGCCTCATACCGGCCAAGAGGCGAGTCGCCTGAGTCCGGTGGCCTGGTGCTTGCCGTCCCGGCCGGCTGGTGCCGAGAAGTGGGTGGACAACGTTGTGAGGCCACCGTTTTCCAACTGTGTGAGGCCACCAAGCGTTTTGGTACGGTGGTAGGATGTGCCAAGTTTAGTGACTGTGGCATCGAAGTGGAGTTTACATACTCTGAGGAGACTAAGGTGGATGTTAAAGGCCAAGGTATATACGCTCACGCACACCATCCATTGGAGAAGCGTCCAAGAGACGGTACCTCTGATTGTGACAACCCATGGCGCCAAAAGCTGCTCCAAATGTGTCCTCATTTGCTATGACGTACGAGGCGTGACATCGGAAGAAATTGTCTACGGTCTTGCATCGTTCGATGTCCTGGAGGCTAGAGACTGAACATCAGAAAGAGGGAGCTTCACACGACACAAATGACATCGTACTCCCATCTAACTTCTAGACACAACCTACCCTTGTGAGGCCGAGCTGAGCGAACCACGAGTGTGGCACCTGAAACAAGTGCGAAAGGCCGCGTGGGGAAAACTCCGACCGCTTCGGGGCTCCGTACACGAGAACGCTCGCCGTGAACGCAGTGCGCACCACATAGTCTCGTAAAAATAATGGATCCACCTCCACCTCCAGTCCCATTAACAAGCCCACCACTTACACGGACTGCAAACCGTAAGCGGATGCCTATTTCGCCACCGACTGAAGGGGTCCCCGGTCCCGTCCCCGTGCTGAGTCGTCAGTGACGAGGTGTCCACCTGTGCACCGGGACGTGCAGGTCAAACGACCGCTTTGACTGGAATACGTGTCAAGCGTACCATATCATATTTATAAACAGCTCACTGTGAATATGTTTTAGCTGAGGTAGTAAGCAGGAGATGCTCCTTAGCATGACACTGTTTTACCATGGTTTTGCAATCGAGTTTTCATGATAGGATTGTGATGGCCAGGCCGCTATATGACCATTGTAGTCGACGCACCCTTTAAGGAAAATGTATAGCTAACTAACTATCGTCTCATCTTGCGCCACTGGAGAGCTGAGCAATGCTGCTTCGCAGGGAACTAGCCAAAATGTGTTGCTTTCAAAGACGCCGTCATTGTTGATGAGCTTTTGTTCTAATGCTACCTAGTAAAGTTTGTACATTGTTCTGTATTAGTGCGGAAAACTACGGCTGCATTTTGACAACAATTATTTATTCACCATGGCATCAGATGTGCTGAACTTCAAGCAACGCTAGGATTCAAGCAATAGCCCGCTACTTGCATGTATTATATTTGCGATTTCAGCATCCACATACTGGTGGTGGTGCCCAGGCAGTGAGACACTGGTAGCTCAGAACAAAATGAGTGTTTGCAAATATCGACGTCGCCGTCCTAACACTGGCCGCGTACATTCGCAGGTGTTGTGCATGTTGATCACCTACTCACCTGTCTTTCGTGCGGGTTGCAGATGCAGTCCAGGGAGCCGGAGAGGGATCGGGTCCATCGGACTAGCGGCAGCGCCCTGCTGGAGCGGATAGCCTCTGAGCTGGGGTCGCAGGAGATGGCCGCCGGCGGCCAGTACGCGCCTTTCGGCGGAGCATCGGCCGCCTGGCTGCCGGCCGACCCGCGTCGCCGCTCGCCGCACCACGAGCCGCTGTGCCACTACCCGCCGCCGCCTCCGCAGCCGCCACCACAGCCGCCACCGCAGCCGCAGCCGCAGGCGGCGGCCGACCAGTACGGCCAGTACGCGGTGCACGACGGTTTGGTGCCGCAGTATCCGCCGCCGGCGTGCGACTACACGTCGCAATACGGCCTCGCCGGCCAGTACCAGCAGCCGTTCGACCCGATGGCGCAGTACGTGCTCCAGCCGGACCCGATGGCGCAGTACCCGCCACAGCCGGACCCGATGGCGCAGTACGCGATGCGTGCCGACCCGATGGCACCGTACCAGCCGCAGCACGGCGCGATGGAGCAGTACGCGATGGAGCCGCCCACCACCGGCCAGTTCCCGCTGCAGCCGGAGGAGATGCAGTACGTTTCGGCGCGCCCGGACGGTCTGCCGACTCTCCCGCTACAGCAGGACGACCTGCGTCACTTCCCGCTGCAGCAGGACCGGCTGCAGGAGCAGCCGTTCCCGCTGCAGCAAGACCGGCTGCAGGAGCAGCCGTTCCCGCTGCGGCGCCAGCTGAGCGGCAGCGTGTTCTCGGACGCGCTGCAGTTCCAGTCTGGCTCGCCGCCGCCGGGCGCGCGCTACTCGCCGCCGCCGGACGAGCGCGCTGGTGGGGACCAGTTCGGCACGGCACGCCTCAGCGACAACCTGGCGGCGCACCTGCGCGGTCTGGACGCGCCGCTCTACGAGGAGCCGCCGTCGCCGCCGCCTCCGCCGGCGGCCGGCAACAACGCGTCGTTCCTGAACAGCCTGTTCGGCGGCTGGTTCCGCGGCGGCACGCCGGCCGACAGCCTCCAGTCGCTGTCGTTCGGCGCCGAGCCCGTACCGGCCGAGACGGAGGCGGCCGAGCCGCCGGCCGCCGAGGAGCCGCCGCTGCCGCCGCAGCCGCCCGAGGAGCCCTCCGAGCCGGCTCGACCCAGCTACTCGTCGGTGCTGTCCAAGCCGCCGCCGACGGCCGTCGTGGCCGGCCCCGAGCGGCCTGAGCCGACGCAGAAGCGCGCGTCGCCGGCGACGGCGCGCAGCACGCCGCAGTCGCGCCGCGGCGACTGTGAGGCCGAGTCTGGCGGCGGTGGCCGGCGCGGCGGTCGCGGCGGCCGCCGCCGGCGCTCCTCGGACACTGAGGCCAGGCCGGCCAAGCCGCCGCCGACCGCCGAGGGCACTCCCGTCCGATCGCCGCCCACCGCCGAGCGGTCTGACGCGGCCAAACAAGTGCCTCAGCCAGAAACGAAACCGACGGAGTCGAGCAAGAAGAAGAAGAAAGTGAAAGTGATGCGCTCTGGTGAGCACGTTGACTCTGATTGTTTCGTCATATCGCTTTGAGTTCTATCGGCTGTTTTATAGTATCGGTAGTGCGATAGTAAGTATATGCCAACGTCAGCTGGTTTAGGTATTTGGCCCATAGTCTGATCACCATCGTGTTCGTTTGTAGATAGTATTGGATTATTCATAGTTCAGGCACCGCCAACCATACTGCTGGTCGCCTCACTGATCACGGTTCACCTCCATACTCTCCGATCGCTCCACCGCATACCACTTGTCCGATACCTTCCCTGATCGCTTCCCCGCAGGTTCCCTGAGCACTCTCCCGTAAGTTCCCTGCACGCTTCCTCGCAGGTTCCCTGAACGCTTCCCCGCAGGTTCCCTGCACGCTTCCTCGCAGGTTCCCTGAACGCTACCCCGCAGGTTACCTGAACGCTTCCCCGCAGGTTCCCTGAACGTTTTCCCGCAGGTTCCCTGAACGCTTCCCCGCAGGTTCCCTGATCGCTTCCCGGCAGGCTCCCTGATCGCTTCGCCCAGCCTCCCTGATCGCTTCGCCCAGCCGCTTCCCCGATCACTTCCCCTACCACTGAGCCGACCGCTCCACTGGGCTCCTCCCCTAACTGCTCCTCCGGCCGCTCCCTCACCTGGCTGTGTCGTCTCCGACAGAGTCTTTTGATGATGCGGACACCTCGCGTCGGGCCGAGACGCTCAACAACAACCCGGACCGGGCGCAGCCGCCCGTGCAGCGGCGACCGCTCAACTACAACAACAACCTCGGCTCGTCGTCGACTCTGGGGCCGGCGCAGACGCACGTGCACGCGCCGCCGCCGCCGCCCGCCGTCGGCGACGCGCAGAAGAAGATCGACGTCAATGTGGGCAAGCAGAAGAACTGCGGCAAGACGTCCAACGAGGGCAAGAAAGTCGGTAGGTGGCGCTGTCGATGTTGCTCGCGTGGTCCTGGGGTCCGTGCTGTGACGATCGCCGGGTCGACTGCTGGCGAAACGGCGGATTCGGGCCTACTCAGTGTTGCTCGGCGCTGTTTGTTTCGTCTGTGTTAACTGTCCGGAAAACTTGCACCTCATCCCTCCGTGCCGATTATGGGTCCGGCAGTCTCATGTCTGCTCTATGACGGGGAATCTGCTGGTCCCATCCGCGGCGATCTTGTAAACTGCAGGTGGTGTGCAAGGCAAGAGATACTGAATCTGACTGGAAATATTGCACTTCCATCACTGCCACACGACTGAAAATATGTCAACCCCAGCCATGCTCTGACGGGAAGCCTTCCAGTTTCCACCCTGGTAGCTGGCTGGGAGTTTATCAGCATCAGATGTGATATCTGCCCGGGTATTTGGCAAGTGACAATATCGTCCTTGGTTGACTGCGAACTAGACAATTGTATCCCTTTTATCCGTCGAAATCTGTCCACACAAGTACCACTGCGACCGCGTTATTTCACGTAAATCCTGTCTGGGCAGCTAAGTTCGTGCACATGATCGTCCACCCCAAACTGAGTGCGAATCTGGCCACTTCGGCTCCGATTTCTCGATGTGAATCGCCTGCGACGTGTTCGCTAACGGCTTTGCCATGATAGTGATTCCATAGTGAGCGATTCTCAAGTCTCACCATTCTCGTCCTATCACACCGCAGAGGAGACGATGAACAAGCCGGACAACAAGGTGCTGTCGCGCTCGCGCAGCGCGCAGCCTCTCAACCTGCTGACTCCGGGCGGCTCGGCCAAGTCGGAGCGGATCAGCAAGGAGCTGGCGTTCCGGCCGCGGCCGGGCCGCACGCGCGGCCGCCGGGAGCCGGAGGACGCGGCCGGCGGTGAGCTGGCGCGGCGAGTGTGCGCCGGCCTGGCGCCCGGCCTGGGCCTGGCCGCCGCCCTGGTCGCCTGGCTGACGCACCTGGTGTGCGACGTGACCGTCATGTCGGCGCGCCTGGTGTGGCTGATGGTGGTGGCCGTGGCCGATGCGTGCTGGACGCGCGGCCGGGCCGCCGTGCTGGCCGTGCGGCACGCGGTGGCGACGCGCCTGGCGGCCGTCACCGCCTGGTGCAGCCGACAGCCGGCACCGGCGGCCGCGGCCGCCGCTGGGCTGGCGGCAAACATCGCCCTGCCCACCACCGGCGACGACGCTATGAAGAGACTGCTGGCCTGTAAAGACAAGGACCCATATAGGTGGGTGTGGGCCATATCTCATGTAAAGACGAGGACCCGTATAGGTGGGTGTGGACCAGATTTCGTGTCTTGGCAAGGACCCGTGCAGTTTGGTTCGCACCAGTATATACATGTTAGTCCTGCAAATATGTAAATATACATAAGGTGAGTACATTGTCTACTCAACTGTCTACATTGTCTGTAAGTGTTGGCGTTTGCCGTCGACCGCCAGACGTTGGATTATAGAGGAATCCGAAGTCGTCTATCGAACGGTATGCTTGTTTTTTTTACTCAACCTAGTGAGCTCGCAATTTGCTTGCCCCAGTTACCCCAGCTGGCAGACCTGGCAGACATGTTTTATCGAATTATCCCAGTTCACCTTCTGAACACCGGTATCGTTTTAACAATATCGTTAGCGTCAGCGAATCAGCTTGAGAGTTTTTAGATCGCGACAACATCAACATGTGAACGTGCTGCAGCAGTCGTTCCCATTCTAGTTCTGAAGCGTCATGCTTTGTGATATCAATACCAGGTGGACCAACGATAAATACTAAGTCTCAGGTGATCTCAGTTTGGTCTGGACTTGGCTTGTGCGCCGTTTGTCGGCCTGTGTCCGGGTGGACGGTGTCAGTATTCGTACGCTGCTCGATAAGGCGCGGACCGCGTCTGTCGCTGTGGCTCCGCCTGCCGCCACACGTCCCGATCCACTGCTGTGGCGGGCGAGCGACACCTGTCACGGTTCCCACCCGGGTGCTGCACTCCGACGGCGCGGACCGCGGCTGTTGCTGTGGTTCCTGCCACCACACGTCCCGATCCACTGCTGTGACGGGCGAGCGACACCTGTCACGGTTCCCACCCGACTGCTGCACTCCGACGGCGCGGACCGCGGCTGTTGCTGTGGTTCCTGCCACCACACGTCCCGATCCACTGCTGTGACGGGCGAGCGACACCTGTCACGGTTCCCACCCGACTGCTGCACGCCGACGGCGCGGCGTGACATAGCGTACCGCTCTGCTGCCCCGTCGATGCATCCTCGCTCTGTCGGTGGGCAGTAGCCATTTGTATCTATTTTTATGCTGCTACTGATGTTCGACGTACTGCAAGCATTTATGTGCTAAGTGGAACGTGAGGCCAGCCCAGCTGGTGTCTGCCCCTGGCTGATACCAGCTGATACCAGGCGCTGTTTGACCGATGTGGTCGATGCGCCCGTAAGCCCGAATAACCGCCAGCCAACCACTGGCTGCTCTCGAACATTTGCTACCTCTACCCGTGTTCCGCCGCTGGCGGTCTGATCTTTGTGCTCCAGGCATGGGTGTCGTCGTGTGGGAATGATTTGGGTAATCCATCACGCTCATTGAAAACAAATTTGAGCTAAATTAGACTATTATGCGGTTTTGCTTGTGCTGTTCGGTAAAAAATATTTTTAAAATCGAGTGGTAGGTGTGCGCTCTGCATTTTCCGACTTAACTTTCATTGGCCACAACTTAGCATTGCGGTACATATCATTAGGGACCCTGAGGCCTCGCTCCCAAAATAATACACAATTACACACATGGTTCTAGATACAGTTGCATTTTGTGACCTGTAGTTTTTATTTGATTTCAACTTATTTAAATTTTCTTCAATTTCATATCTCCCGCATCTGGTGCTACGATCTCCGATAATGTTTTGTGTCATGGCCTTATGTGATGCTCTGATCTGTACCCTGATGCCCGATGGTCACCCTCTTTCAGTGACCTGTGATATGATACCATATCCAGCTGACCGACGACTAACGACCTGGTGTAGTGGTGTGTTTTTTTGTGTGATGTGAGAATGTTCCCATTGGCCAGTGACCCGCGACCCGAGGATTCCCTGTGAATTCCGAATATTCACATTGGCTGGTGATGTGAAAAAGTCCTGTGACCTCTGGAATTCTCCTGCTGGCTTTTGATGCTGCCTCCTGAGAAGGTCAGCCCGTGTTTTTATGGCCTGTGATCCAATGACCCAGTGTTACAGACGGTTCACATGCATCTGTATTGAACTCCTTTACTGACGTGTGAATCGTGCCCGGCGTTGCAAAGGCCCTCTTATACCTTCACGAGCCGCTCTACTGACCTGTGATGCTCCTGACCCGGTGACCTGTGCCGCTCGTGACCTGTGACCCGGAGGCCCGGTGTTGCAGTATCCTGGGCGTGACGCAGGGCTGTTCGGACGCCGACGTCAAGAAGTACTATCGGCGCCAGGCGCTGCTGGTGCACCCGGACAAGAGTCGCACGCCCGGCGCCGACGAAGCCTTCAAGATACTGCGCCGCGCCTTCGAGCTGGTCGGCTTCCCGGTGTGTGTGGTGTGGCGACCGGTGCGGGTTGGGGTGACCATTCAGCGTGCAGCTGGGCAGGTGTTTTTGTTTTGGTCTTGTTCTCGTAGCATTGTGCCAACACTTCCTTTATTTTCGACCATGACTTTAAGGCACTAAAAACATATATCTAATAGTAAATGGAACATTGGTAGCTTCATGTTTCATGTTTTAGATCATCTGGATGTTTTCCTCACGCTGCATTTTTACAGCATTTTAAGGCAATGTTTTATTCACTTGAGCCTCATCACGCAACTTGTGACGTGAAACTATTTCTGCGCAGTGATGAACGTCAAAATGTATTTAACAACGGTAATAAGGTTGCGTCAGGCCTGTCTCGTCTGTGATGCTACCTCACGTCCCTGGTAGTCTTACACCCGACACCTGACCTGAGCGCAGCTCGAGAGCACTACCCTTCCGTAACGCCGTGGCCTGTGGTGGTCAGGACCAGCGCGCTGCGTTCGACTCGCAGGCTAAGGAGCGTCAAGATATCGACCAGGCGTTCCGAATCTACACCGAGGAGCTCATGACGCGTCTGCGCGAGAAAATCGAGGAGACGCAGAACACGCTCAGGTCAGCCACCTTTCCGTAATGGCGGCGACTAGTAACGTCAGAATTGGTATTGCTGTGAGTCGGGTTAGTCTCCTCAGGATTGGTACAAAATGTGCAGTGTTAAACTGGTGCCTGAGTTTCATGCGACGAAACGCCCAAAAACCCAAGTATAAAACGAGTTCCATTCGAGGTTTGGTGTACGTGCAGCACTTTCCCTTGATAACAATACGTCGATGTCTTTCCTGTCGCGTTTTTGTCACGTGTGTGCCTGTCTATAGTGTTGTTTATTGTTTATTGGGTTTTTCACGACGAACTTTATGCACGATCACGGCTAATGGCACCGCCCACACTGTTTCGCCGGTAGGCCGCGGGATTGGGAAATGTTCTTAGTGGTGCGAGTGTTGAACCCGAGACCTTTGGTACCCAAAGCTTAACGCCTTGTGTACGGTGTTGTCACTATGCTGAGTGCCGATTGGCCTTGTCTGCGTCAGATGTAACAACTGTAACCGACGACACCGGCGCACCAAGACGCAACGACCCTGCTACGCCGCACGGGACTGTGCGACCTGCAAGATACAGCACGCCGCCAGGGAGGTGAGTGGCTCGGTCTCGGCGAGACTTGTGAATTGGCTCCAGAGCTAGACAAAAAGACTTGCCGTGATGAACTTGTCCTGAAATGGATGAATAACAGGTCCAGGAATTTTGTCATTCAGAGCACTCCGAAAAAAAGCTGTGCTCCACTTTTCCATTTGGAGCTCGAATCTGCCAATCTAGATCGAACCGTGCTATTGTCAAGTATATCGCACAAGATTATTGTTGTTCGAAGAAAATGTCCAGACCTATGGCTTGTCAACTCATTTCATTCCAATAATAGTAAGTGGTATAATTATGAAAAATATATGCGGCATCTCGTGTTCTTTAATTTTTGTTCACATTATTCCTAATTCCAGTATTGCAAAGTTGAATATACAAATTTTGGAGCTCAAATTTCAGAAGCACCTATGAAGACGACCTTCTGGTGCAACAAAGAAAACAATTCTCTCCAAATCCAATAGCCACAAAATTATCCTGTCCAAATCCAGGACTCCAAAATATATATCCAACCCTCTCAACCCTGGCAGGCCAGTGGCACAGAATTGGCCAGGTCACTGACCAGTGCTTGATGAAGTCATTGATTCCGCGGCATCTGACGGCATATGTCGTTCTGTGTCCATTCCTCACGAAATTCGCGCCAAGATTTCATGGATTTCGCGAGGAAAGAGCTGACTATAGGGAATTGTCCATGCCCTGGCTTGTGTGATTTCGTGCAAGCTGGCGACACTCGTGGTACATGGCGATCAGACTATGATGGATTTGGAAGATCTGTAAATATTTTTGCGAAGGAAATACGATTGTGCTAAGTTCTACAAAAATGTTTATGATGCTTTTGCCACCAACCAGGGTTGGCAATTTATACCACCAAATCTGTTTCCTGGTTTTTACCATTGGTAGAAACCAACATGTCAAACACTGCTTATCCGGATTTTACCGGTAATGTTCCTACAAATTATTTATTTAGCCCTTTTAAATATATATATATATATATATATATATATATATATATATATATATGGTATATGGGTATATATATGGTATATATATATATATATATATATATATATATATATATATATATATATATATATATATATATATATATATATATATATATATATATATATATATATATGGACACCTTGGTTGTATGTACTCAAAGTATCATGTGTCATACAACATGTATAATACATAGAAATAGGCGAAATTGGGACTGAAAATGATCTAGGTGAAGAAGTCTAGACCTGGCGCCATATTTTTGCCTGTCTGCCAACTTTTAGCCGGTTTTTACCGCTAAAAAGCTGGTGGTCATGACAACAAAAAGTTTTTTTTTTCAGTTAAAAAAAACCCACCCCTACCACTTATGGTGATGTTTGTTATCCAAGCCAAGTTTTCCAGTGGCGACACAAGTGGCTCACGCAATTCACGTACGGCACTTAGCTTCCCAGAATGCTCCACGGCCGAAACCCACGGAATATGCAACGTCACACAACGAATTCCTTGGAAGAATTACGGCAAAGAATGCACCTTGGTCTGATGTGAATTGAACTGAATAATTAACTGACCTGTGTGTGTTTGGCTCTTTTGGAGTGCTTAAACCGGCCGAGGCTTTAGTGAAGCCATTATTTTTAATTGCCAGATTTCTGGTTGGGCTATAGTCATCGACTGCACGGCCATTTGCGTACTCGCTGGAGACCATCTGGGGCCAAGGTGTGATCAATCTTCACCAAAGTTGTTCGAGCTCATATGTTTTATTTACCTGATTTAGCGAACACGGTGCTTAGCTGAGTCTTGCGATTTTAGAAATTGGTGGGCATTGTCATTTGTAAACCCACAATGCCCGTCTCTGCGCTCTGAATCCCCAAATCAATCAACTGATAGTTTCAATGCTGTAGCAATACTTGCATGCAAGTGATGCCATAGCGCGCATTTAGCAGTGACGCCTACATACTCTTCTTCGAGACAGCTGACTAGTCTCAGTGAAGCCATGTGAAGTTTGTGCAGGCGTTCTATGTCGTCAGTACTTCAGTATTTGTATCTGCGAGCATTTTGACTTAATATAAGCTTCTTATTTGCATGTATGTAATGTCCTGGAATTCCGAATTTGCGTGGAAAACGGCACCTGTCAGTTCCTTGTTTTAACCTGTGGACGGAGTTTTGATTTTCTGATTTGATTTCCATCGAGCCGTACATCATTCAACTGTAATAACTGCCATTTGTTCACCTACTCGATTCCGAGCATCTGCGCCATCCGTCTTGCGAGCAGATGTCATTTGCCGATATCATATTTTGCCCGAATGTTTTCCGATCATATTGTGTCAAATTGTGCCAAATTGTGTCGACGTCATCAGACTTTAGTTTTAATGTCTTCGCCTGCTACCTCCACTCTACGAAAAATGAATTCCAGTACACTGCTTGTATGTGGCTTCAGGCTGTGTCTGGGGCGAATCCAGCTGGCTGGGCCTGCTGTGGCGCCACCATATCTGCTCTGCTACAGGGCGACATCTGAATCGAGTCCGGCTATTGCTGGCTGGGACTGTTGCGATGCTACCATATCCGTTCCGATGCAGGGCGACATCTGGGCCGAGTCCAGCTGGCTGGGGCTGCTGTGGCGCTACTACGCCTGCATGGACGGCGCCGTGTACGACATCACCGAGTGGGCCGGCTGCCAGTCGCGCTCGCTGAAGCACCTGCAGGCCAACCACCATACGGTCCAGTACCGCATCATATCGGGCGCCAAACGACACCGCCAGCCAGTTGACGAGCCGTCGTGAGTACACCACACGGTCCAGTACCGCATCATATCGGGCGCCAAACGACACCGCCAGCCAGTTGACGAGCCGTCGTGAGTACACCACACGGTCCAGTACCACATCATATCGGGCGCCAAACGACACCGCCAGCCAGTTGACGAGCCGTCGTGAGTACACCACACGGTCCAGTACCGCATCATATCGGGCGCCAAGAGACACCGCCAGCCAGTCGACGAGCCGTCGTGAGTACACCACACGGTCCAGTACCGCATCATATCGGGCGCCAAGAGACACCGCCAGCCAGTTGACGAGCCGTCGTGAGTACACCACACGGTCCAGTACCGCATCATATCGGGCGCCAAACGACACCGCCAGCCAGTTGACGAGCCGTCGTGAGTACACCACACGGTCCAGTACCGCATCATATCGGGCGCCAAGAGACACCGCCAGCCAGTTGACGAGCCGTCGTGAGTACACCACACGGTCCAGTACCGCATCATATCGGGAGCCAAGAGACACCGCCAGCCAGTCGACGAGCCGTCGTGAGTACACCACACGGTCCAGTACCACATCATATCGGGCGCCAAGAGACACCGCCAGCCAGCTGACGAGCCGTCGTGAGTATACCACACGGTCCAGTACCGCATCATATCGGGCGCCAAGAGACACCGCCAGCCAGTTGACGAGCCGTCGTGAGTACACCACACGATCCAGTACCGCATCATATCGGGCGCCAAGAGACACCGCCAGCCAGTTGACGAGCCGTCGTGAGTACACCACACGGTCCAGTACCGCATCATATCGGGCGCCAAGAGACACCGCCAGCCAGTTGACGAGCCGTCGTGAGTACACCACACGGTCCAGTACCGCATCATATCGGGCGCCAAACGACACCGCCAGCCAGTTGACGAGCCGTCGTGAGTACACCACACGGTCCAGTACCGCATCATATCGGGCGCCAAGAGACACCGCCAGCCAGTCGACGAGCCGTCGTGAGTACACCACACGGTCCAGTACCGCATCATATCGGGCGCCAAGAGACACCGCCAGCCAGCTGACGAGCCGTCGTGAGTACACCACACGGTCCAGTACCACATCATATCGGGCGCCAAACGACACCACCAGCCAGTCGACGAGCCGTCGTGAGTACACCACACGGTCCAGTACCGCAATATCGGGCGCCAAACGACACAACCAGCCAGTCGACGAACCATCGTGAGTAGGCGCGCCGGTCCGCCTAGTGCTCGGACGAGCCGGTGATGGTTCATTCCCGGGAACCTCTCGGACAGAGGCACCGGCAAGTCCATCTCCAGTGGTAGCATCTGTAGAGTCGATTCTCAGTAAGCGGTATTTGCTTGTAACGCCTGTCGGTAGGCAGCTATGTAAATAGATAGTCTTTGTTGCAGACAGACGTGGACAGATGTCAAATACACCTTGGATAAAACAATTACTGCAATCACGACTGCATTAACCCTGCAACTGGGTGCCGGATGTGCTGTGTACATGAAGCTCAGAAGCTCATTGCTTCTTCAGTTTAAATGAACACACACTGCTGGATGCATTCGGTGCCTCCAACAGCCCATTCCTTGACTTATGTAATCGACTCAGAAGTGTGAAGGTGATGGTACGAATCACGGATTCACAGCTTTTGACGACACAGTATGCTCAGGTCCTGCGAGTACCACCTTTGTTTAGGAGATGTAACTAATGATCTACTTCGTGTCTTCCCTTGAAACCAAACTGGGTGTCACAAGTGTGGAGCTAAGTTTAAATTATTGTTTTTAAAAAAACTAATTCAAGAACCTTGCTCATCCTACGGCCAGTGAGGTTGTAATTGTCTTTTGATGAAAATGGACCGGTTCTATTCTATCCAAGTTTCCAAGGGAATCAAGTTACAAAAAACGTACTTTGCCTGTGTGCTACCACACTTGAAATATTGTGTACAGACATGGAACCCTTCCTTAGAAAGGCATATAGATATGCTAGAAAGAGTGCAGCACCAAGCTGCTAGACTTTTCAGTGGGCTAGGCAATTTAGGACAGGCTTATGAAATTATATATGTACCCACTCAAGGGTAGGACATTAGGGGCGATAACATTGAGATGCTCCAGGTAGTTCAATGATTTAATAATGTCAATATGAACAATGTTCTTCAATTTAGGGAATCACAGGGGTGTCATCAATTCAGGTTAGACAAGTCGTCGCCGTAAGACATTTAAACGCCAACATTGTTTTCAGTCAAAGGGTAGTTGATCAGTTATGTAAGCTGGTGGGTGATGCTGTAGGGAGCTTCACATTTACTATTAAATAATGCGGTGTATAAACTATTTAGGTCCGAGAATGTTCTTTTTCAAAATCTGCGTTGTCCAGTAGGGGGATGATAATTAGAGGTGGGTGGGGTGAGATTGATGCTCGCAGGTGTACACTGAGGAGGTATGACCATGATGGGCCTTTGATAGATGCTGGAGATTCTCTCATTGCAATCGTTTGATAATGCGATCGATGGTGTTTTCTTTTGTGTCGCTGACCTCCATGTAAACGAGGTCAGCCGCACCGTCCTGTCGAGGAAGTAACGGAGGGTATCGATGGAAGTAAATGACAGCTCACGTTCAGTCAAAGAGAAGTAACTTATTGGTAAGATTTAGCTGAGGCGGATATTCGTTCATTGCATGTGCTTAAGCGATGAGTTGTTTTCTTCAGGAGTTAAAATACTATATTTGATTACGTAGATATTATGATATGCTGCATATAGTATATTCCATTCAGGATGGCCCTCTTGTTCTCGTTCGCCCTTGAGCCTTTTATGTCCTACATCATGTTTATACATGTGGAATTATAGTAGTAGCAGATGTGTATGGTGGTAGGATCAGTACCGATCTTCGGGTATGCGATGCTGAGGAGATTGGCAATGGTAGCAAAATGTTGTCGATAGTTTCTCCAGGACTCATGATATGACAATAATTAGGGTGTTCTTTTTGGTTTGTATTATCTTTGTATTATCTTCCTTTTATAGGCTTAACCCAGTTGGTCCCTGTCGTTCTTGTTAAGCTTAATGTATTTATGTTTTTTATGCATTCATTAGATAAGTATAAGTTTAGTAAGGTATTTCTCATACCGTCGCTTGCTTAACAGCAATAGATGAACTGCAGAGACCTAGCTTTTATTTCGCTGCTGATATTACTATTGACTTGGTTGATGATGATAATCATAACGACCATGTTCAACATCTGGAAAATCTCGCTGACAAAAGTAAGTCAAGGAAACCAAACCGAGAAAGGCAACACAAGATACCGTATTCATTTAATTTCAATTCCGTTCGATTGATTGGCACTTGAAGCGAAAAATATAGGTTTCAAAGAAACTACCCAGGATGAGCCCTAAAGTTTTCAATGTAGTAATGTCGAATATGTTCACCAACATCAAATTCGAGAATGAAATGTAATTAAAAACAATATAAGTAAAGCGCCTTACTGGAGGACACAGAGTGAGAGCGCAGAATATCTTTTTCCACACTTATTCTACATCCTAGAATGGGCCATTTTTGCACGCAGTACTGCTTTGACGGTATGGGAAAGGAGAGTTCGCCGTCGGGACATGTGCAATCAAAATTACGATATTTTGTTATCGCGTGCGTTATCGTGCTGCAAAGCCTCCGACAATTTGCTATGAGATGTTGAAGAACCTTGCGTTCTTTTAAGACGCATTCAAATGCTGGGTCATACAGCGTCGCCAATCTCACGCCGATTGGTCCTGAGTGGACTGGATAATCCCGTCGGTGCTGCAAGATGCAGGTCGACTCGAGCAGCGTTGCTTGTGGAGTTCACTAACAATAGACGTGCCGGCGTCGACGTGAGTCCTGTACGGAGGTGACATCGGCTAGGATAAGGATCGTCTCGAAGTCTGTCCCACGATCGGAGAAGACTGCAATGATGGTTTGTTCCCGTTGTTTCGCGGCTCTGTAGCCGTGTCTTCTGACTTATGATATGCCGTAGATGGCGCTGTCAGTGGGGACGCCCGACTCAATCAGACGCCCGATAGTGCCGCTCAGATATTCTCATTTGGATGCCGAAGCTGGCAACGTTCATGTCGTTATTGGAGCACTTGCGGTTTGGGAACCGGAAAACCACCATGTGCGATGTTGAAAATTACAACTATGAATATAAGTTACACATGGTGCACCTCCTTTGCCTTACTGGTGACACCGCCCAACGTCGACGCGCACCTTCCCGCAGGGACCGAGATCTGGAAGACATCCTCAACAACCTGTACAGCAACTCGATGGGCGGTGAAGCACCGGCGGGCGGCCGCCGTCGCGGCGCTCGGCGCCGTGCTCACTGAGACTGCGCCGGTCTGGACTGACGCTTCGATCTGTGTTGCACCCGGCTTCGCACCGTGCCGTGTCGGATGAACGGCATGGTGAGGCAGCCAGCCGCACCCACTGGCGAATCCATGGCGAGCCCGACCAAATGACATGCATGTGACTACATCTGCAACTATGTCATCCCACATCTGTGATTACACACGAACTTGCGATAATTGCGATCTATCTAAGATCACTTGGGTGTTATTGCAATACGCCTGGAGTTCCAGTGGAACGAAATCGCCGGTTTTTATTTTGTAAAAAAATCATTCGGTGAACAGATTTCTTGCGCCACGAAGATTTCCTCCCTCTTGAACTCTTTTTCCTCGCCATCTTGACGCGCCTCTAGTTGGAACGGTGGCGTGGTGCGGCGCCCTGCTGGCACAACAGTGCGGTACGACACCTCGAGGTGACTGTCGATCGCGTCTCATCAGTGACGAAGCTGGTTCGATGCTTCGTGTTGTTGGGGTTGACTGCGGTGACGCGTCCTGTTGGAATGCTAACGGGGTGTTGTAATCCCGAGCTGATGGCGTAAAGCTGCGTTTTGTGGGGCGGATGAGCGGGCGGTGTGGTGCCACGCCCCGCTCTACCGGTGGCGTGGTGCCCATCCCGCTGGACTGGTGGTGCGGTGCCTCACCGTGTCGGTCCGTGCGCTGTTAGCAGTAGCGTGGCGAGTTGTTCTGTTCTGGTCCTGTTCGAAAGACGTGTGTTCTGTGCAATGCTGTGCGGCGATAGCGGGCGCTGCGGCCGCCGGGATGGGCGCGGCGTCAGTTGGGGCTGTTTGTTGTGGTGGCGCTGGGCGGCGCGGCGTGGCGTGGCCCGGCCCGGCCGGTGTAGCCCTGACGCCAGGTGCCGCTGTCTGAGGGCCAGGCTGCGGCACGTGGCGCCGGATCCGTCCGCCGCCGTCGCCGCCGCCGCCCGGGTCGGGCTGGTGTGACGATGTTTCGGCCGCGCGAGGTTTCTGGTCACAGACGAATCAGATGACGAGCTGTTTTGTTGTGAGATGATCTTATGGGTGAATGTGCTGTCGTTTTAGCATTAGCAGGCTCACCGCGTGGGCTGCATGAGGTTATGGTGTAGACGGTGATGAGGTCGTTTTAGCATTAGCAAGCCCTCGTGGGCTCCATGACAAGGAGTAGTGGACGGGGCGCTCGGATTTACCGTGAAATGGCTATTTTCTGGGATGGAACAGTGGGTGTATGTGCCAGCCGACTGATAGATGGTCTGGCGAATGAGTGTGCAATGATTTGCCCCGTTTCACCGCTTTGCAATCCAATTGCAACCAGGGGGCGCGGGGTGTGAGCTATTGTGTCGCAATGGCATGCTTTCAGCTTTGATCCTTCGGCTATCTGCCTTACTTGGCCTTGGATTCTGTTGCGTTGCCTATTTCTTCGAACGCGTGTCTTGAATTGTTGGGTTGTACTGACACCTGGATTTCACACAGGCGCACTCTGCGCGTTGAGTTCCAGTTCCTGTCAAGGTTCGGTTTCGCTGGAAATGTATTCTCTTTGCTATGGTCTTTACAACACGACATGATTGAGAATAAAGCAACGCTTGCAGTCATACTTCTCGCATACTATGGCCAGAAATATGGTAGCAAGCATCGGGAGACACTGAGAATAATGCAATGCACAGGAAAGGCTTACGCAGAAACAGAACAGACAAAACGTGAAGGCGAAACTTTTAGCGCCCCCAGCATGCGGATATTTGCCTACTGGGTCGAGCGCAGAGACACGTCACTGCGCAATGGAGAGATGCATGAAGATATGGCATCGTTTGCAAGAAACGAATGCATGGTGTTTGTGTAAACTGGCAATGGTCCGGCAGGGAATCCTGGCGGCGCGGTCGTTGTCCGGGTGGGAACGGCACGCAGGTTGCCGTGCGGTCGAGGTCCAGCGCTGAAATATCACTAGTCACGTAACGACACGTCAGGAGTACGATCTGCCGCATCGCATGTCTACCTCTGCGAAACTTTGGGCGTCTTCGCCAGGTGATGGACGCTGTAGTTCGGCGGGTGGGTGCGTCGCCCTCCGGCACCCATGCATGTGGTTCCGTAGTGTTTTGGTGGTGGTCCACCACCGGTGTCTCGGATGGGGCGACTTCTGGGATCGGGACGGAAGTAGGGGCGGGCTCCGTAGAGGGTCTGGTGTTACAGACTGTGGTCGCTCCACTGGTGTCTCGGATGGGGCGACTTCTGGGAGGGGAAGGATATATCACGTGGTAGAATTGGTCTGGCGCTAATCAACATTAAGAATACCGTCGTATTTGTATTGTTACCGATAAAAAGACTGGAGATTAAGTGGGTGCGCATGGCGAACAGAGATATGCCATAAGGCTGATAAATACATGAACTGACGAACAAAAGTATCAATATATTAAGAAACGCTTGAAAGTACATGAGCAAAATGCACTGGATATTGATACTGATGTGTATCTGATATTGATAATGGTGTTGTGACTTCCGACTCAAGTATCTCCAATATTATTATCAGAAGACAAGTCGCTAGGACTCCAAGAGGGCGTGAAGATATTGTTTTGGTGGTTATACGCCCACTAACCAATCCTGTCTCTCAAAAGCAGTGATACAAAATGCACATTTGAAAAAGGACCAGGTTTATCAACGGGTGAATATGTGAATGGACGGTTGACAAGCCGACCAAAAAAAGGAAAACGACTAGTGTTATCAGCTGCGCACCACGGAGCTCACAGAACTGACGGGAAAATCTCAGCGTTTTTTTTCCGGAAGACTCTTCCAAACGCGATCAAAGACGCTATCAAAGATCAAAATCAAAGATCAAAGACGAGTTCGCACGCTAATCCACAATACGATTATGCACAATGGCAGCACAGTCACCTGGCACCATTCGTCAGATGACTTACAACGGCACACCCGACTTCTAATCGCGAATGCCATAGCCTGCGACCGTCTACATCATGACCTCCAAACGCACCACTCCACCTAAGCGCCGGACCACCACGTGCCGCATGACACGTGGGTGTGACGAGTGATGTCACAAGATGCGACACCGCCTGTCGTCGAGCCGGCGAGTGGACCGCGGCCAGCTCAGCTTAGAAGAGATTAGCTGCCTCCGCAGCACCGACAGCAGGTGGCGGACTGTACTGGCGGCAGCATCGAAGGCCACGGCGTGGCCACGACTGCTACACGCGTCAACGTCCTACTGTGTATTACTGGCAGGGTCCTCGTCATCCTGCTTGGAGGACGGGTCGGCTTGGGCCGGACGAGCTAAAACGACAAGTGGTGACTCGTCAGGCGGACACGCGCGGACATGGGCGGACATTGGCGGACACAGTGGACGTACACGGAGCACAGACACGAACGCGCGCCGACAAACACGGACGAATAACGACGGACACTAGCCAGCGTGAACTGGCGCGGATACATGGAATGGCGCGGGCGCACGTGTCGGACACGAGCAGATCAAGGTGAACGCCAGCAGACTCGGACAGGCACCGAACGTGAACGCGGGCTGGTGCAGGCGAACCTAGACGGACGCATGTGGACAAGGAACAAGTGGAGGAGACGGATTGGGACGCACAACAAACCAGCTGGACGGACCAGTGCCGTCAACACTAACAGTTGCGTCTGTGTGACGTCAGATGCCATACAAATGTCACTGAAGGACAGTAATCTCACAAATCTGAGCCAAATTAAACGATGCCAAAAAGCAAGTACTCTCTCCGGTGTGACAAATGGAAACCAATCTTATCTTGTGTGTATGCTTCTTATTCTTATTCTCTTATGTGTATTATGTATGTGTACACACGCGCCGGAGGGCCTCTCACATAACTCGCACCGGAGTGGGTGGCGGACCCCCCCCCCCAGATCTCGGAACCCACTGAAGCTAGAAGCACGAAATTTGGAGGGTAGATTACGGCTATGCTGAACTCGCTTCAGTATAAATTCAATCACCCTAGTTAAATGCCTTCAGGGTCTAATGAGGTCAAGATCGGTCGCCACACCGCGCCGCCACCGCACCGACGAAACCTTTGTGGCCTTGAATGTTCAGCGGTTGGGCGGCCGGCCGGTCGGTTGATTTTGCTCCCTCGCAGTTCCTATATTCACCAACGGATTTTGATTTTTTGCATGGGATGCGCTTATCAATTGTTAACAAGGTCACAAGATTGAATTACAATATCCTTCCCATTTATGGGATATCGTCGAAAGACAGGGGGGGTCGGTGGATTCCGCCCCCCGCCACCCACCCCCACCGCCACCTTCAGTGTGCGTGCTAACTGGACGCAATACCACCCGAACAATCTCCAAGAAATTGCGGTTACGTATATCCCAAACTATAACGGGTAAACTACGACTTGGTGTTGGTGTGGGATCGGCTAGCTGAGATCGCTCGACAAGCCAACGTCGCGTAGTCTCCTGTGCGTCCATGCAAGTGTCAGTACTCACTGCTACACGACCCCGGCCTCATGCTGATGTCGTCGAGCGCGAAGCCGTAGTTGAGCGCCTTGATCTCGAAGATGACGCGCACCTTGGCGTCCACCGCCATCTGCACCTCTCCCAGCCGCCACGAGATGCGGCTGTGCGAGGGCTCGGCGTCCTGCGCCTCGGCGCCCGTCAGCGTCCACAGCTTGGTCTCGTCGTCGCTGCTCGGCTCGGCCTCGTCGTCGTCGGACACCGGCTGGCGCAGCACGCTCAGTGCCACGCTGCTCTCGGGCGTCAGTGGAGCGTAGTAGAAGCTGACGCACGCGCTGCGCGTCCCCTGGGGCCACTGCAGCGGCGGCGACACCAGCCGCATCGTCACCTCCTCGCTGCTGAACACGTCTGCGTACGCGTAGCCGTCGGAGGTGCGCAGGGTGTGGTCGTTGAGGCCGTTGTAGCGGTTGGAGGTGCTGGCGATGCGCCAGCTCGTGCGCCGGCCCTTGGAGTGGCTGGTGGTGTTGCGCCAGCCGCAGGTGCCGCGCAGGAAGTCGCAGTCGCCGGCGCTGACCGTCGAGAAGGCTGGCCGCGACTCGCACGCGCCCTCGATGAACGTCATGTCGTCGAGCGCAATGGCGCCTCGCTGACCGCCCCAGATGCCCACGAAGATGATCTGAGGCCGGAGACGAGAGGTGGGTCGATGCGGGAAACGCATGGTCTACAGCTAACTAGCTGAACAACATGAAAGGTCGCCACGATCATCACATGTTGGACATTCGCGATATGCCACCATGACAAGATCACGACCATGTGAGGGATGTGTAGATGAAGGTCGGGTGACGGTCGAGACAATGAGCGGGCAAGACGGCGTCGAAGGTCGCGCGAGGAGTTGAAATTTCCAGTGCGAAGCACATCGCACCACAAAACGCCCAATACCATAGGTACAACAATTTTGAATACTCGGCGAATTGGCGTTCGGCAGCACGACGCCTCCACAACTGGAGGTCATCTTGTCCACCATGGGGTTCACGTGGTATCTCCGAGCCCTGTGTGACATAACCGATACCTCCGTTCCTCAACATCCACACTAGTAGTATGCTATGGGTGTCTGTGCCGGCTGAGCCCTCGCCGGCCATGCCTGATCTGTCTGGAACCACGCTCCAGGCTGGCCTCACCTTGTGCTGCTCCGGCCGGTCAATGGTGACCTGACCGTACTTCCACTTGGCGCCCAGGTCGCTGCCGACGGACCAGACGGTCGTCCGCATCAACTTCTCGTCCTTGTTCTCATACTCGACCAAAACACGCAGAAAGCCGACCGGCAGAGTACTGGTGCTAGGGATCGTCGAGTCCATGTAGTACCTGCGTTTAGCGGGGTCATTTTCAGTCAGAGATCGGGTGGGGAATTCCGTTGTTCGAACGGCAGTATGCTTGGAGTGACAAGTAAATGCTGCCTACAACGCACATAAGCAATGAGGAAATCAGCATCATTGTTGCACAATCAATGCCAGAAAGGGACGCAAAAAGGTCATAACATGGCACAGATCGCAGAAGCTAAACAGGATGTTGCCAGGTACCGGATCATGGGAGAAAAAGACTCGATCAAATAATGCTTCGAGAGGTCATAAATGATAGGTCAGAAAGCGCTGAAGAGACCACAATAGTTCGGCAGCTAAAACCAATGGTCGCAACAAAGAGCAAGACATCAACGATGATTCCCGCTGAGTAAGCTTGACTTCAACGGCTCAGCGAAGAGCATCACGACCCACACATAAACCGCTCATTCCCCGTGCAGCGAAAAAAGCCACAAGAGCCGGGTCAGGTGCTCTCTACAGGAGACAGCCCAGCGGACAGCCCAAGTCCCGCTGGACGGTGCGTACCTGAAGGTGAGACAGCGGGCCCCCTCGCTGGCCTTGATGGTGGGCGACACGAGCCAGGCGAAATCGCCGGCCCGCTGCGGCTCGTTGTACTCGAGCATGAGCAGGTAGCCCCGCTCGGAGCGCTTGGTGTGGTCGACGCTGGGCGCGACGGCGTTGCGACCTGTCTCGCGCACCCAGTTCAGCATGTCCATGCCGTCACGTCGGCCCGGGTTGGTCCAGCCACAAGTCTCCACCTGTCGGAGCGTCGCTCAACTAGTGGTGTGGCGGCGCCCGGCCCGGCGATGGTGTCGCTGTTCAGCTCGGGTGGGAAATGTCAGCACCGAAGCAGTTCTGATTCAGTTATCGATGTCTACTGGCATGTCATGATAAAGTGCAAGTGACGGGTACGCTAATATAATTTGAGGGTAGGTAAGACCTCGATTTCCGGATGTCCCTGTGATCACACTCGCACAGTGTCAAGCGGACTCCACTTGACAATGTTGCCGTATCAACCACACCCATCTTCCCCTGACGAATCGATTCCACTTCATCTGCCATACTTCCGCAAACAACCGTCGACAGCATTTTCTTTACCAAGCCCCTTGGAACCATAGGTGGGCTTTGTCCCATCGAACGGGCCCTTCCCGGTAACACAGCACCGATCTCCTGGCTCGGTGGCACAACCTCTGACCTTGCTATGGCAAGATGACTCCTGACCTCGACCTCATCGACCCGACTTTTTGTTCCACCCCGGCGACACAACCTCAGACCAGGTCCCAATGGCCTGACTCCCACATTCCGTCTCGATGACGCAGACCCCTGACGCCTTCCCAGGAACGCGACCCCTGGTTTGGTGACATGTCTGGTTCCGTTCCGGGGATGAGACCTCCAATCCCATCTCTACACCGACCTGATCCTATCTCCATCCCAACTATGCAGCCTCTTATTCTGATTCGAAAGTCTCACCCATAATCCAGTCTCGACAGCCTGACCTCCGACTCTATCCCGATGGCCTGAACATTGGCCCCGTCTCAGCCACACAACATCTGACCTCACCCGACGGCCTGACCCCTAGCCCCGTCCAAGTTACCCATCCTCCGACTACACTCCAGTCACCTGCCTGCCCGACTCGGTGCCGGTGACCTGACCCTGACCTCGAAGGTGCAGTCGATGGAGTCGGAGGAGGCCGACAGCGGCGACATGGGACACACGCCCGGCATCAGTGACAGATCGTCGATGGCGATGTCGCCGAGCCGCTCCATCCCAACCTCAGCCTCGATGGCCAGCTGTGAGCACGAGCAGCGGTCACGGAGCGCCGTCGTACCCGGCGGCCACCGGACTACCAAAGGTGGTGGGCTCTGCACAGGTCAGGTACCCGGCTATGACTTCACAGTGTACGACTACTTCGCAGGTCAGGTATTGGCCCGGGGGGGGGGAGCACAGAGTCACCGTCCGATACACAAAGACCACGGTTCAGTACCCGATCGTCTCGGCACAACACACGACTGAGCAAATACTGGACACGACTCACGAACGACATGCCATGAGCTTACACTAAATCCAATAAGCCTTTGAGCCATCCATGGTTCGCTTCGCACGTGCCCGCATAGCGAACTTACAGAGAGGCCACGGCCAACAGAGGACGTGGTCGACCACTGACCGTGAAGGCTTCGCTGGAGGTGATGGGCACCTGTCCCTGGTACCACTGGTTGCCGGCCGACCCGGACAGCGACCACAGCTGCTTTTGCTGGTCGCCGACGAGCCGCAGCACGCGCAGAGTTCCGATGCCCGTGCCGTGCATGTGCGTCCAGAAGCGGAAGCAGAGCGGGCCGGAGTCGGTTGTGGCCGGCACGCGGCGGCTCAGCAGGCGCGCCCGGTCGCCCGGCCGGCGCGGGTAGGACGAGTCGATGTACACATAGCCGCCGCCGAAGCCGCCGGCCGCCGGCAGCAGCGACGACAACTCCGAGCCGCCGTGGTCCTGCAACACGCGAGCAGATGTGGCTGCTCGACTGGACGACAGAGCGACAAACGCAGAGCTGGACAGCGGGTGGACACGTCGTCAGGCTCGTACTGTACTGGGCAGCAAACGTACTCGCCGCCACGGTCGTTCTGTACTGGGCAGCAGGCGTACTCGCCGCCACGGTCGTTCTGTACTGGGCAGCAGGCCCAGTACAGAACACGCCGCCGCGGATGTATTGTCCTGAATAAGAAGCGACCGTCATGGTGACTGGTGAGTGAAAGCGGCACAACCAACAGCGATTCGTCTCCAATCCGTTTGGCACCATCCACAGCGAAAATATCCACAGTAAAAAATAAATAAATAAAGGCTCCGTCCATGGAGCTAGTCAGCCCTTCCTGCGCTTGCAATTCGCTGTGCGGGAGTGGCGCCGTTTACCCGCTTCGGTCCGGTTTTATCCTTGGTGGTGCCTCGGCTGAGCGACCACTGGAAGTCGTCCTGGTCGTCCTGACTCCAGCTGCACAGGCGGCTCTCGAACGTGCACTGGTCCTGACAGCTGGGCCCCTCGGTGAGCTGAACAGTGTCCAGGGCGATGTAGCCGCGGTACGCCTTCTGCTTCTCGCCCTTGAGCGGGATCGCCTCGAACACCAGCTGGCGACAGCGGTGGCCGTTACCGAACCGGGCTCCGGGTCGCAGTCGCTGAGGTCGGCCAGACTACATGGTAGTACATTGTCGGGACGAATCCGACAGAAGTCACTGGTGCGAACCACGCGGAAGGTGGACATTTCGCCTGGCTACATATATGCCAGTCATATTGGACCGGACCACACGCACGGCAGCCATTCGGTCCGGACCATATGCACGGTGGCAATTAGACCAGAAAGCACAAACTGTGCCAATCAGACCAGACCGCACAAACTGCGGCAATTAGACCAGACCGCACAAACTGCTCCAATTAGACACGACCAAACAGACGAATTGAGTCCGACCACACAGACATCGGCCACTAGACAGGGCCGCGCCGGCGCCGGGACCACCGTCACCAGCCGGATTTGCACCCTGCTGACCGTGTGCTCGGTGAGGATTGTGTAGAGCTGCCTGGCGCGCTGCCAGTCTCCCTCCACGTTCGCGCTGGACCAGAGGACCACGTTGTTGCGGTGGTCGGCCATGCCGCCCTCGGCCTTCTCCTCCTCGGTGACGTGGTGCAGCAGCACCCGCAGACGATCCACACTGAGGCCGTCCATGTTGTGGGCGAACCTGCGGCGCCGCAGTTAGCGTCAGACGGCGCCAGGCGGCGCTGCCGTCGCTGGGAGTGCCATTGGAAGGGCGACTCTAGATGGCAGCACTGGTTGCCGTGGTAAGGCCAGACGGTGTCAATGGCTGGGGCGGCGCCAAATGGCGCCGCGGCCTGGGGCGACACTAGATGACGCTGGGCGGAACTCGATGCCAGAGCGCACTCACTCGCCCTCACTACCCGGGACAGCGGCGGACGGCGCGGGGTGGTACTGGGGACGTGGGAGATGGTGGGAGTCTGGTCACACGAATATCACGTACAACATCGACCTAAAGTACAAGCCGACGCAAACTCACACGGACGTACACTCCCTGATTCAAAGCGTATTAAATTATGACCTTGCATTTGTAAAACCAGGCTACTACCACGCTGGCTGGTCATGACACGTGACACATGAGTGGTCGGGCGCGATCACAAATACTGAGCTCTAGAAAACTACATGGACATGCACATCAATTAGTCAAGTCGTCGAGATATATCATATAGCTTTGAATAATAATTGCAAGAAAGTGTTGAAAATATCGAAGATAAGCCGAGCATGTTTAACTGTGGGTGCATCAGTAACCCAAATCCACATACGCTATGCATCTGATGGCACCAACTGCAACAGTTATTTGTCGTTAGGCTCCGTGCAGACCTCGTCTGCTTATATGATGTTACTGCGGAAATGTGTCGTTTGGCCCCGTGATGCCGGTGGCTAGACTTTGTTTGACATTACTCACTGCAGACATTTGCCGTCCGGCCCGGTACTGCCCAGAGTCGGAGTCTCCAGCATGGCCGACTCCCTGTTCGGACCTTCGGTCATCTTTGGCATGGAAGACGTCTCGAACACCGCGTACCCACCTGCAGGTGACCGCGGCGTTTCACAGCAATGGAGCAGTGACCGGGCACATGCCACGCCCCTGTGTTTAGACGGGGTCATAAGACACCACCCGACCAGACGAGATCATGCATGGCTGGACCAACCAAGTGCGACTTGACTGTTGCTTTCGCTCGTCGATGGAGACGGACGCAATTCGCGGCGAATGGCGGGAATTTATGCCGAACATTAACGATAGATCGGCCACTGCAACGCTCACGATGTGCCCACCATGCCTCAGGGTGTACAAAACCTACCAAGTGCTGCTAACTCAGGACCCTATCAAGCACTCATTTAAATCATCGTTCTGCAATAATGATAAGCCTAACATGACTTTGTCTTTCTTCCAGGCCTTCCAAATCAAACCATGGCATGACAAATTACCTACCACCTCAGGCTGATTACTGACTAGTGATTGGCTAAATATAGTACAATATGCATATATATATATACATATATATATATATATATATATATATATATATATATATATATATATATATATATATATATATATATATCTTACCATATCAAATGTACATTTAGTCATCTTTGATCAGTGGAGAGGTGACATGAGGCAGAATGGAGAAGAAAGCAAGTGCCACAGAGACTTTAACTTTTGTTAGGTTAGGCACTTCGGCCTCCTCAGGCCATTTCGTGCCGTGGAAAGAGAAAAAAAATTATAGTGCTGGAAAAGTCAGTTTATAAGTCCTGGAGCAAGTTGGTTTGTTGGAGAAAAATGAAAAGTAGTTTGAGGAGAAATTGATGATTATCCCCCAATAGTGCTGGCAGAGAAAAGGGAATTTTGTGTATATGGCAATAGTCCGTCAGTATTTTTCGAGGGCCGTGGAACTTCTGACAGTGAAGAAGAATATGTGTAACTGTAAGATAGGTGTTGCATGATTGGCATGAAGGTCTGGGTGAAGCCGTGTAGTTATATCGATGTGTAAGAAAAGTATGGCCGATGCGTAAACGTGATAAGACTTTTTCTTCGTGTCGATTTTTTTATATGATGTGGTCCAGATATCGACGACAGGTTTGATGATATGTAATTGTGTATGGTTCGTGTTTTGTGTCCAATATTGTGTCCAAAAATGTCGAATCCTCTGTTGTATTCATGATTTAATAACTTCAAAATGTGGTGGAATTTCTGTAATGTTTTAGAGGTGTAATGATGCTTTTGCTAATGTGTCAGCTTCTTCGTTCCCTGGGATGCCGCAGTGACTGGGCACCCACAGGAAACGAACCTTCACGCCCATCAGATGAAGTGTTCCTAACGTTTCATAAATATAAATATGGCAATGATGTGAAAAAGAAAGTGACGAAAGAGATTGTAAAACAGATTTGGAGTCCGAAAAAATGACGACGCTGCGCATGGGCTGACAGAGAAAACGATTGCGAATGTAACGGAGGGCAATGAGGATAGCATGTAATTCGGCGATGAAAATTGATGTTCCGTCTGGTAGTCGATGTTGTTTTTGTATGTTCCCGAAACTATGGCATTTCCTGTAAAGTTGGCGTCTTTAGAACCGTCAGTAAAAACAAAAGGAACATGATAATAACGAGACCGAAATTTGTGGACTTTTAGTTTCGCACATTCTGGACAAAGCTGTGATTTTGGAATGGTGGTTAGATAAAAAATGTGTCGTTTGGCTATCTGCCACGGTGGTGTAGTTGGTGGAGAAAGAGAAGTAATGCGTGGAATAGTGAAATGAAGTTGTTCAGAAAATGTTTTGACTCGAGAAGCTATTGTGAGACCAGTTCGTTTTTGGGCTGGACCTAAATAATCATGATGTAAATTTGGGAGAATTTGTAATGAGGCGTGTGTGGGGTGGTTTGCGTGAAATTGAATTTTGGAGGCGTACCTAAGTGTTTGCTGAATTCTACGGAGAGCTAGTGGAGGAATTCACGATTCGGCTTCTAAAGAAATGATGGGTGAAGTAGTCATTGCACCGAGTGCGATACGGATAAATTTATTTTGAATGGTGTCTAAAATGTGTAAGGAGGATGTGCTAGCACCGGTATATACTACGGATCCATATTCAATTATGGGTATAACTAAAGATTTGTAAAGTAGTAGAAGTGTATGACGGTCGGCTCCAAGTGATGAAGAAGTGATGCATCGAAATAAATTCAGTCGGTGAAAACATTTGTTCTGGATGTGTTTGATGTGTTTATGCATTGAAAGCCTACGGTCAAAAATAATACCAAGACATTTAAACGAATTTACAAAAGGTATATCATTGTTTCCGAAGTGAAGCGATGTTTCTGGAATTGGGCGGGGAAGTGATATGCTAAATATCATGGTTGCAAATTTTGTAGCGGAAAAAATGAAACCATTCTTCAGGGACCATTGATATATTTTGTCTAGTGCGTTTTGTAGGTGAAATAAACAATGCTCGTAATTTTTCCCGGAACACCAAATTGCGCTGTCATCGGCAAACAAAGAGTATGATACATTAATAGGCATGTCGGTGAAAAGATCGTTAATGATGAGGTTGAATAAAACTGGTGAAATGCAGCTTCCCTGTGGTTGTCCATTTTGAAGAATATGTGGATCGGAGATGGCTGAGCGCACCTGATGTGGAATGGACCGAGTACCGGATAAAAAACCTACTAAATAATGAGCTAAGTGTCCTTTTATACCGAGTTGCTGAATTTTGAAAAGTAATGCGGGTTTGAAAACCATATCATAAGCTTTGCTTATGTCTAAAAATACCGCGACTGTATGTTCATGTTTTTTTTTGTAGCCTAGGCGGATGTCTGTTTCTAACCGAATAAGGTGATCTATTGTGCTGCGTCCTCGCCGAAAACCACATTGAAAGGGAGATAGAAGTGAATTTGTTTCCAGGTGCCAGGTCAGTCTTTTAATAACTATTCGTTCAAAAAGTTTTCCTAAACAACTGGTGAGTGCAATGGGTCGAAAATTACTTGGGTTACTATGGTCTTTGCCGGGTTTTGGAATGGGGATGATGATAGCTTATTTCCATGCTTCAGGAAAGATGTCATTTGACCATAATGAATTAAATGTGTCTAAGATGCATTGTTTGGTGTGGTCAGATAAATGTCGAAAGAAGGAATAATGCAATTTGTCAGGCCATACTGAAATGCTACCGGCGGAGGAAATGGCATTCTCCAGTTAAGAAAGATGAAAAGAAGCATTGTAGTACTCGGTATTGTCGGAATCACAGAGGTCGAGATTGGTGTGAAAAGTGTGTTGTGCATTTTGTAAGAAATTAGGTCGGTAGTTCTCATCGGAGCTGTTATGGGCTATGGTATCAGCTGTGGTATTTACTATGGTTTGTGGGTCTGTAATGGTGAGATGGTGGATTTTGAGGGCCGGTAGAGATTTAAATGGGAGCGTCCGGACAACCGTCGGATTAATTGCCATATTTTACTTAAAGGTGCTTGAAAAGTGAGCTGCTGTAAATATGAGGACCATGAACGGCGCTTAGCATCGCGAATGATGCGGCGGGTTCTCGCACGTTCACGATTACGGGTGGTTAAATTTTCTTGATCGGGATGTCGTAAATACTTCCTAAATGCTCTTTTTCTAACCGCAATTGCTTGCGAAATTTCTAGACACCACCAAGGTACTGGTTTTCGTTTTGTGGAAGGTTTCATGAGTGGAATTGTGGTGGATGCTGCTTCGAAAAGTGTGTCTGTAATTGAGTTGATGTTTTCGACGGGAGAAATGTTGGGGTTGTATTGAATATAAGAAAGTTCCTGAAATGTTGTCCAATCGGCTTTTTAAATTTTCCAGCGTGGGATAGAATTGGGTGTGCTATCAGTAGCAGTTGAAAAAGTGGGTATTAATTTGATGGGGTAGTGATCGCTGTCATAAATGTCTGTGTCTATGGTCCAATCGAAATCGTTGGCCAGAGTTGGAGAGCAAATTGTCAAATCTATTGCAGTTTCTGTGTTGTGTCCGAGGTGAAACAATGTTGGCTCTCCAGCGTTAAGTATTACTAAATTGTGTCGGCCTAAAATGTGTTGAATAATGCGTCCGCAAGTGTCTGGATGTGTACATTTTTATCCCACGCTGGGCTATGAGCGTTGAAATCGCCAAGTAAGATGAACGGGTTTTTGAAATTTGTGATGAGGTTTTCCAGTTGCGTCAAAATGTTTGTGTTGTCTGTAGACGGTGGAACGTATAGTGAGCATACATCTATATTTCGACCATGTAAACGTAATGTACAAGCTACGGCTTGAAACGATGGATGAAGTATAATTTGTGTATGTGTGTAATCATTGTTAATGTAAAGGGCTGTACCGCCACTGCGGTGTGATCCACGGACCTCGTCGTGGCGGTACAGCGAATAATTGAAAATATTGAAATTATATGTATCGGTATGCAAAAACCAGGTTTCTTTAGGTGCGATGAGAATCGGAGTTAAGATGCTAAAAAAGGCTTTCATTTCTGCCCATTTGGAAACCAAACTACGACAGTTCCATTGCAGAAGTATGGACATTTGTGAAAATTAATATTTGTCGGCACCTTTCGGTGCATGTCGGAGCCAGGATTGTAAGTCTGGCGGACATGTGGGTTGGGTGCGGACGGCGGCGGTGGACCCGCCCGAGCCGTCCGGCCGGCCGGTGACCTTGGCAAGGGCACGGCGACCGGTCATTGCCGCGGGGGATGTCCGCCGGCTGGAAGTTGGTCGAGTCACGTGGGTGCCGGCCGGCGCTGGACATGCAGGGCTCGATCGGCGTCCCGCTGACGGGGAACGAGAAGTTGCTCCCGCAGCAGAGTGACTGCGGGGCCTGTCACTCCTCCCTGGAGTGGTTCGTTTGTTGGGAGCCGGAGTGGTCTGTGTGTTGGGAGCCAGGGTGGTTTGTGTCGGTGTGGTCAGTGGTGCAAGTTTTTTTTAAAGTGGAGCTAAGCCGGGAATTATGTCAGTTTGAATTGAAGTAGTAGCGCTGTTGACGCGAGGGGTGGGGGAGAAATGCTGGTCGTCTGTGCGTACGTCTTGGTGGATGGGGAGGTGGCCTCGACAGACCGTCGGGCCTGGGGGTATGAAACCCCAGTCGTTGCTTTGACGGCGCAAATCTCCTTTTCCCGTCGCCAGACTGGACAGATATTGGACGTGGTGAGGTGGTCGGATGTGTTACAGTTGAGGCAGTGGACAGTTTTGGAGCAGGTGGATTCTGGATGAGGTGTCTCGCCGCACTTGGGGAATCGGGCTGGTTGGCGGCATGTTTTGCTGCCATGGCCGAAGCGTTGACAGTTAAAACAGCGGAGAGGATTGGGAATAAAGACACGGACTTGGAATCGTATGTATCCGGCGAGGAGGGTCTTGGGAAGAGTGGTAGAGTTGACGGTAAGGACAAGAAGACTCGTATCACGTGTCTAGCCGTCTTTAAAGGAAGTGATGCGGCGGACGTGGGTCACCCCCTCCGGCCTGAGCTCCGCCTGAATATCTGCCTCAGACACGAAGCGGAGCTCCGGCGCGAAGATGGTGCCCTTGGTGGTATTGCGGTTGGAATGGAGAGAAATTATGACGGATTTACCACAAAATGTGATGGTACAAAGGAGGGCTTTTGTCTGGGCTCGGGTTTGGGTTTTTTATGACGAGGGTTCCGTTGGCCGGGGCTTCGATGTCAGGAAAGACCAAGGAGCATATGGCGAGGAGTTGTTTCGTCGGCCAGAAAACGTTGATAAGGCGGAAGGAAACGGTTTCCTCGACAGGCTTGACTACTATGTAAGAGTCGAGGTAGGGTTCGACGGATTGGATTGGTTTAGGTTGGGAGGGCGTGGTCTGGTTCGAGCATGGGTCAGCGGCATGGAGAGTGATGGTATGGTCCGGATTGCGAGGCGTGGTCGTGGTCTTGGGACGAGCAGGGTTCGGTGAGGCACAAAGGGCTTCCATGGCGTCATCCAAATGAATAGTCTGGCGCGGGTCATCAATGTTGGTATCATGAGATGGGGCATCAGGGGCCGAGACCGGGGTCGCGCGATGGTCATCTTGTGTTGTCAGTGGCGGGAATTCAGAGCCAGAGTCCGTTGGCGAGCATGGGTCAGCGTCCTTCTTTCGTTTTCCCCCATCGCGGGGAAAAAATCTGCCGAATGTGACTTAAATAAAGGTGAAGAACGCACAGGAACACAGGGAGCGAAAGTACGATGCAGATGAAAAACGCGTGGGGTGACGGATGTCATCCCTAGAAACAAAAAAGCGAAAAGAGCGACGGGTGTCGCCCCACGAAAATGAAAAATGAGGGGCTGCGAAGCCAGCAGCCAGTCAAGCCTTTCCGCAGGTCGCAGTGCACAGTGAGCTTTGGCACAGTTATATGTGGCTCAAATAGTACTGACACTCCATGCCACAGAGAGAACAAAGAAAAGCGATAACTGATGTCGATGTCACAGCTCATGTGTGCCAATGCACTCTGCAGTTAGCTGGCTCACCGTCATCGGCGTCCTCGGCGTCGCGCACTGGCCCGCCCAGCCAGTTGCTGGATAATCCGGACAGCGCCTTCCACGACAGCGCCGCCATCTTGGGGTTGGAGTAGTCGCATAGCATCAAGTTGCCGCCCGTGCCGAAGTTGCAGTTCGGATCACCTGCGGACATGCACGCGCGGTCACCATGGGGTGGCGATGCCAGTGATGACATCTGGTGTGGCGATTCGTCAATGGCTAACGTTTAGCCAAGTAGGCTTGTAGCAACTAGGTTATGAAGCTTCACCGCGACTGGCAAGTCTGACATGTATTACTTCACCAACTCACGCTATGCCTACGACGAGACCGATAGTATTAATACAGTTGGATGGCAAACGGAATAGCGTCGCTGGCAATCATCACCTTTCTCTGCCACACATTGCAATCTCAAGGTTTGCATTCCGAAAGTGGTCAGGCTTAGCTTAATCAAGACACGCTATAGAACAACTGGCGGCCACCCTGTGCACTGCGCAGTCACCTGGACGCTGATCCTCCTCGGTGTCTTCATCACGGCCGCCTGCCTGACGAGTGTGACGGTTCTGTGGTACAGAACAGTGTCAGAGCGACCCTCTGGTTGGTGCAGAGCACAGTGTGGGAGCAGCTCTGTGGTACAGAACACGACGTCATGACTGATAGATGATACAGAGCACGACGTCATGACGGCTGTGTGGCACAGAACATGACGTCATGACTGCTGTGTGGTACAGAGCACGACGTCATGACGGATGTGTGGTAAAGAGCATAGCGTCATGACTGATATGTGGTACAGAACACAACGTCGTAACAGCTGTGTGGTACAGAACACGACGTCATGACGGCTGTGTGGTGTAGAACAAGACGTCATGACTGATTGGTGGTACAGAACACGACGTCATGACGGATGTGTGGTACAGAACGCGACGTCATGACAGCTGCGTGGTACGCAATGCTGTTTCAGGATGGCTGTGTGATGCATAGCATAATTTCGATGGAATAGGGTACATACGATAGTGTCACTAGGCACTATGTAGTGTAGTGTAGTGCACGATAAGCATTACTGCGTAGAATAAGCAAGAGTGGCTGGCTGGCAATCATTCGACGATATCTGACACCCGAGTCGTCCGATATCACCCGGAACACCGAAAACTGTCTGAAGTCACTAACCTGAGACTTAATTTTGCTTCAATCCAACAATGACATTGATTGGTTGTCTGGGATCTGGACCTCGCCACATTGCGTATGATTCAAAAGCACCTGGCCCACTCGTAGCGTCAATCAACAATGATTAATCGAAACGAAATTTCGGCATGCTTCATCAGAATACTTCTACATAGAACCTCAGAAGAAATGCATCCCACTAATTGCGATGTTCTTACGTGGGACTAAAAAAGCACGTATCTGTTTGCTTTATTTCCTACTCCATTCGTGAGCATTTCGCACAGGGAATGCAAAAAAGCAGTGCTGAAGGCAGCTACTTAAGATAAATAGTCTGCAAAAGTACGGTGTTCCAGTTTCATACATCGCTAACTTAGTTACAACATCCTATCAAGTACCAGCCAAAGCAGTACTTAAGGTAACGAGCAATGCAGAAGCGCACCAAATCCCGCTTAACCCCAAAGCAAATAGTGACTTTCAACAACGAGCACGAATGCTTTTTGATTCATGTAGCGGTATTTAGTATCGAGCCACAGCGACCTGCCGCCAGCTGAATTTGTCAGCCGCAGAATCGGCACCCTATGGACCCGCCCGAGCCACAGAGTCTGCGCCGAACAAGGCGGTGCACATGCTGGTGTCATCGACTGCATCGACCCTGGCATGGACGTCCATCGTCGGCCCCGGGGGTAATGCCGGACTGACCCACATTGACCAGCCGGTGGACATCCGAGGTCACGAACAAACGCCCTATTCATGTCCGCCTTCATCAGCGGGCATCGGGAATGTCACAGCAATTGGAGCGTCGATCGTGGGAGTCGATTTCCGGAGAATCGGTCGGGCGTGTGCGGGCCGGCCATCATTTGCAATGACCAAGGGAAAATGGGATGGAAGCCGCCGACCGGAAGCCTCGTGATTAGTCCACGTGTGCAGTGGTTGACCTGAATAATTTACCGGTAATGGGGACGGCCTCCAGACAGGCAAGGTCAGGTCACCAGCGAATGGGCGTCAATATCCAGCTGTGCGATTAGTCGGTGGGTGCGAAGATCCGTGGGAGCAAGGGGGTTACTTGCGACCATCGCCTGACCATCTCAATATTGACAATGGTCTCGGCAGCACTCGAAAGAGTTACACATGAGAAACTCACCACGAAATTCCGATACGAAAGATTGTGATAAATTTCAGTCCAACCAACATTGAACGTATTTCCCCACCCCCTTCCCTCCTCTCCCTACACCAACCCCGGCATGCACCAATATGCACATGCATATGCAGTAGCGCAATCAAGGGGGATAAGGGGACTATAGTCCCCCGTCGTGCTAGAGGCCTCATTTCGGCGCGCAAAGCGCGCATAAATTTAGCCTTGTGTGCCCGCTGGATACCAGTAATAACTGGGGGCCCTCTGAGAGGTGGTTGACTTCAAAGAATTTCGTCATTATTTGGAAAAGTTATGCCGGGGCCCCGAAAAATCGCGGTGGTGTCCCACGAAAAAAAATCAACAGGGACCTAAAAAAATTACGACCCGGGAACCAAATAAAAACGGCGGAGACCTGAAAATTCGCACAGGGCCCGAAAATCGCATCGGGGTCCCAGAAAAACACGCTTGGGCTCCAAAATTCGCCTCGGGCCCAAAAAATTCACATCGAGGGCCCAACGTAAACACAGTGTGGCCCCGAGATATTGTTGTGGGACCCCAAAAATTCTCGTCGGGCGCACCGAATAAATACAATGGAGCTCCGAAAAATCGCGCTGGGGTTCCAAGAATTCCCTTCGGGACCCTAAAAATTCAAGTCGGGCCCCGGAATAAAGGCAGCACGGGATCTTCAAAACTTCGGCCGGAACTTGGAAATCGCACTGATGCTTCCAAGATCGCGCTTGGAACCAAAAATTCGCGTTGGACCCCACAAATTAGCTTCGAGTGCGAGAAATAAACAGCGGGGATCCAACAAGTCTTCCAGAGGCCCGGAAATCACATTGGGCCCCCATAAATCGCGCTGGAGTCACAAAATTCACGTCGTGGCCCCGGCTATGCACAACGAAACACCGAGAACTCGTGTTGGGTGCCCAATAAATCGTGCTGGGTGCTGAAAAAATACTTCATGTTCGGATAAAAACTTCGCATCGAGGGCCCCAGATAAATACAGCGGGGCCCCGAAAATAAATTCGCTGGGGCCCCACACATTCCGGTCGGGGGTCCCAAATACAGCCAGCAGGACACAACAAACTCGCGTCGGGGCCCAATAAAACTCGCATCGGGGCCCCAAGAAAACGCGCGTTGAGGGCCCGAAATAAACAGCGGGGCTCCCAGAATTCGGACAGAAACTCAAAAATCGCGCCGATGCCTCCAAAAATCGCGCTGGGATCACACAATTACCGTCGTGGCCCCAGCTAAGTACATCAGACCCAGATAACTCGTATTGGGGCCCAAAAAATTGCATCGGGCTCCAAAATATCGCACTGGGTGGCAAAAAAAACGTGATGGTGGGGCCCCAAAGAATCGCGTTGAGAACCCCAAATGAATACAGCGGCGCTCTTTGACCGGAGCTAGGTTAATGACGTTCCATGACCTGAGGTTGAAAGCTTCACATCAGACGCAAAAAGATGAAGGAAAAGGTACTGGAAATGCCGTGCCGCGGCGCACCGCCATTCGTTTTCTATCGCGGGAAATCATTAGGGAGCGTAAAAACATTCCCCAAGACGGAGTGGATTAGCTTTGAACAGCATTCGTCATTTTGTTGGCTTGTACGAGCATAGAGCGTTTGAGGGCTGATACAACATCCATCCCCTGCCGATTCTAAGCTGAGTATTCTAGAGAAACACCAACCAGCGTGTAGTTTGTGACGAGATCTCGCGATTGACACTAAATTTAACTACATGACATTGGTGTCACTTTGTGAAATTGATTAGGGCCAGTCGGTGCTTTAGATGACATTTGTATCCGAAGGGGACGCAAGACAAGGTAGGGCGAGGGTTCGTGTACTGGAGTACAGTCAAGCGAAGCTTGACTGTACTTCGGTTTGCCAGAGTTTAGCCAAAGTAAGGCCGCTTGGGCACAAAGTGGGAAAACCACACTTTGCCCGAGTATGGGATAAGCTCCGGATTGCCCGACGAAGCCCCAAGTACCTGAGACGCTGTTGGGTTAACCCAAATTGAACTCGGTTTTTTCTGAGCTGCCCGAGCAAAAGAGACGTTCAGCCTAATCAAATTGTTGGCTGGGTAAAAACCCGCATGGACGGCTCTGCCGTTCGGAACGTGGGAGACGCCTACCTCCCACTTCCAATCAAATTTAACATTACACCTATGACGACGCATGGAGAGATCGAGCGAAAATGTATCTCGTCCATGAGTGTAGGAACCAATAGGGAACGTATGGAGGATTTCAGTTACTTGCTCCATCGCTAACATCCCATAAAATCCATTGCAATAATTTTCTCCTAAAACGTTGGACCAATGAGCATTAACTGGAAAAATGGCCAATTCCGCTAATTCTTCGATACTAATAATTTCCTGGTTCCTACACCCACGCTCTCGTCCCCCACAGGTAACAACCGGTGGAGCCGCCGGTGGAAACCTAGAATCAGGGGCCGATAATAGAAGAGAAACATGTTCATATACAACAACCTGAAAATGGGGCCCCGCGAAAAAATAACGGTGGAAATTACGGGAACTGTTAAATTTTTGGTGTAGGATCGGCCTCTAAAAATATATCATACCCTGGCCACACTACCCTAATTGCGGCCCTGTGGACACTGAGCATTAGATAGGTCGAAGCTGGGCCGTTAGAATTAGAAGATAGGCTGTCTGGTTGTTTGGTTTAGTGTCACTTTACTTAGTGGATGACAGGGCGTGAAACTGGGGCGTAAATTTTCCCTTATTGGAATCGGTATTGCAATTATTAGCGAGAACATTATGACTTTTTGTTTTTATGAATAAAGACACGATTGGATAGAAATCCCGCAATTAACCGGAAAGAGAAAGGCAAAACGGCGCAAGATAAGACAAATTCCTGCACTTGGAAATATAACAATCGATAGCTACAACAGTCGGTGTCTTTGGAACGTGTTGGTATGCGGTGCACGACACCTACTGGTCAGTACGCCCAACACCCCGTCACGTCCACCTACACCGCTGGTGTCCCACAGACAACCCCGACGTCGCCGGACACGCATTTTCGCCGTTTACAACAACAAACGGATGGTTTCCTGCGGCCAAACGGCAAAAACCAGCTCGATACAACGCGCGCCAACAGCATCGATCAGCACTTGATGGCGCACCGCGGTGGTCGTTACTGGCCGATGCACACGAAACAAAACCATCGCCAGTGGACGACGCATGAGTGGGTGCGCTAAAGCAAACAGATCTGATGATAACTGCAGTGAAAACAGCGGGACGCTTCAAGTCCATCAGGTGATGTGTGGTAACAGAGCGTTGATGAAAATCATCGTGAGATCACTTGGTTTCGGAGATATTTTGCGGTCATTTGAAATTACGTAACCTGGCATACGGTCCTATTGTTTCACAGTGTCAATATTTACGCGCCTCGTGATGTAGAGTCGTGGACCATCTAGCATTGCTACAATTAATGAAAGTGCTTAGAATCTGCACTCTTGGAACACGTATACATCTCCATGACCGGCTCATGATTATTTGTTTGGAAATACGATTACAATTTGAATTCATGTTCCATTTCAAGCACAATCCATTTTTCTTCAATATTATTCGATATTCAGTCGTGTCACTTTATTGGACCAGGACCCACGCAAAGCGGAGACTACCAACCTTGAAGTTACCACCACATCGGAAATATACATATAGAGGATAAATTAACAAAACGTTTAACGTGCCACAAATTTCCAGCCAAGGTCTTCCCACTGCCACGTGCCTGGCCTTACACTGACCTGACCGTGTCAGTTACCAGCTGACCCTCTCAGTCGAGCTGAAATAAGGCGCGTTTGCAGTTCGAATGGCATCTATAGTCGGGGCACGGGAGGCCTGCCTAACCTTGCACTCCGTTCGAATTGAGCTACCGGGACGGAAAATGCCCGGTATTGTCAGATAAATGATTGAGATAGATTCGATACTACTAACCCCTCCCGAGAGCGAAGGTGTACTGTATATGATCTTGGTAGCGAATTATGCCGAGATGTTTTTGTGTTATATATTCACAATGTTTTACGTTGGATTACGTTGAAACAAACCCAATAAATTTATTAGGGTTCGTTCCTGATTGTCTAGAGAATCGTACGAACGGTATTCAGCATAGTTCGTGTGCTTAGTGAATGCTTAGTAGTACATTCAGAGTATACGTTCCAACGCGTGGAATAAATATTGTACGTTAGTATTGACTTCAGATGCAAATGATAGGTGGTGCCAGGCTAACATCAACTTCAGGCGGTGCGTCGAGCTTCTTCATAGCTATCCGTCAGATGGCGTGTCAGCTTTGATGCGACGTCTCCCATCAGAGGCGCGTGAAATTCAAAGCACGCCCAACCAGTATTAAAGAGAAAAATCACTGATTTTGGCACATCAAAAGTATACGCTGCTAATACTAATGCACCTCGTCGTCTGCTGCTGTAAAAAGAAGCTTAATATTTTTCGTGCCAGGATTATGACCGTTATTACCGTGTCTACTCCTTGCATTTTACGTGGTGCTTATGATAAATGTGCACTCACAGGCAGGGTATCCTCTAACATTTTAGCTATGGGAGGTCAGGGGAGGTCCCCCACCTTCCAGTCATGGTCATGCCCCTCCCACAGTCAGTGACAAGTTTTAATGTCTCAGCAATCCTGGGGAGAGATGAGGGGGGGCGGAATCTGGTTTCCTCGGATGATGGCCTCATAATCACGAATTGGCACGGTCGTTTGTCAAGATTACTTAGAGGGGCTCTGTCCCCAGATGTTATTTGCTCCATTATTTATGCTACAGTTTTACACTCTTACCTCAAAAGTTCAACAGGAAAATTCCAGCCCATCTCCCGGGAGTGCAGAAAGGCATCTCATCTAATTGGTACTGGCAATGACGAGGCATAAGCGGTCGACTCCGATCGGTGACCCCTGTGACCTCCGGCACCACGCCCGTGACCCGTGTCACGCCCGGCACGGACCAGACGAGCCGCCACACAAACACCCAGTCGTTTCCGGTCAGTTTTTCTGTGGGCGGCTTCCGGCGCGCGGCCCGTGGCGGTCAGTCGACCAGGGGTCATGTGGCGCTTTTAGGCGGCGACGCGGCGACGCTCAGTTCCGGCGCCGTCTGTGATCAGTGCCGCGGGGCACAGCGAGGTCAACACCGCACCGCTGCACTGCCGCGAGACTGACGCCCAAGCGGACACTTCGGGACGCTGGTCTGTTGAGGGTGGACGGGGCACGGACCCATGTTTGGACGGGAAACTCCTGGATGTGGATGCTACATTCTACAACGTGTGTACACTAAACACTGGCGTGTGAATTCGGGATACCGACCGTCACGTGTGAATTTTGAACAGTGTCATACGGGTGCAGTGGACAACATGACGTGTGGTGACAAAGGACACTGTCGTGCGTGTGCATACTGAACACTGTACCGGGTGGATGACGACACACCACTTAGATACTGGACACCTTCCTATGACTCGAGTCCCACATGTGGACGGTGGCCGGACAGCCGGATAGGGACGGAAGCGGCGGCAGATCCACAGCCGCTGGATCCCCTACCTGGAGTGGCAGCTGCTGGGTGTCCTCGAGGCTGAGCAGCTCGTCAAAGCCCACATCCGCCTGGCTGGCTATCGAGAGCGGCGTCACCACCGGCGCGAGTGTCGTCACCAACAGCAGAGCCAGAAGGCGGTCGGCGCGCAGGGTCGCCATCTGAGGACAGCGAAGGTGTATCATAACCTCCACAGGCCATAGCTGTCGAGGACGGCACAGTACACAGCGTTCGTGGTCGGCGACGGCTGCTCGGAGACGAGCTGGAACAGACGGGAGGGATACGTGGACGTGAGAATACCCGGCCGCAGTGGCATTGTTCACTTGTCGGGAGCGCTGGCCTTTCGGAGCAGTACCTACCCTTTGGGCGCTGCACGAAAAATGGACTTACAAGGGTAACTTGACCCCCACCCACCGGAACGGCTTAAGAAGTGCTCACTAGGGTGGGCGACGGCGACAAAATATGCACGAAAATGAAGAAATTGGTAGATGCCGGTGAATTTGCCATAAACGCTGAGGATATTTGCGAAAAATTGCAGGAGATACCTACCCCCTTCCCACAGCGAACATGCTAGAGAGAACTTTCACCGGTGATATCGAGTAGATCATTGAAGACAATTTTGTTCAAGGTAAATCTGAAATATTTACATAGGAATTATGAACGAAATATTTTGCGAAATCGAAAAACTCTGATTACGTTCAAGCCCGGATGAAATGAGTACTACATCGTCACAGCAGGAAAGCAGCCTAATGGAAACCACATTCCAATCAGATGTGTTGTGTATTTTCATGCACTCATTGTGTTCCCATTAAATCCCACAACAGACCATCGGATGCATGACGGAGCATTGAAAATAATTGCTCTCTGATGATTGCACCAACCAGTGAGCATCACAAACAAGCCATATTGGCCCTGACACGAGGCCAGAGCTATGCCTCTCTGGAGCCGGCAGCCGGGCTGTCGGCTGCAGGTGGACATCCAGCTGCTGACTCCCAGCAGCTGTCAAACTGTTATCCACCTGCAGTAGCCGACAATGCGCCCGGTGACGCCGGAAACACACATAGTCGGCGTCGATTTTCCGTGTACGGCGGCGCTTTCAGCGGCGCCGCGCCGCCAGTCACGGGCAGCTGAGCTCGTGACTCACCACTGCCGGGCTCCTCCCATTGCGCGGACAGGCGCGACGGCCCGCAGCGCGGTGCTAATGGCCAGCCCCCGGCCGGGCAGCCCAGCTGAGGCCGCTACTGTCACAGACTACACTTACCGGGTCACACGGGGTCTGAGACCGACAGCCCAGCAGAGGCCGCTACTGTCACAGCCCACACTGACCGGGTCACACGGGGTCTGAGACAGACAGTCCAGCTGAGGCTGCTACTGTCACAGCCCACACTGACCGGGTCACACGGGGTCTGAGACCGACAGCCCAGCTGAGGCCGCTACTGTCACAGCCCACACTGAGGGGGACACGGGGTCTGAAAACGGAAGTCCAGCTGAGGCTGCTCTGTCACAGCCCACACCGACCGGGTCACACGGGTCACACGGGGTCTGAGACCGACAGCCCAGCTGAGGCCGCTACTGTCACAGCCCACACTGACCGGGTCACATGGGGTTTGAGACCGCCTCCACCGTCACCGATCACACAGCGTCCCATAGCTGGAGGTCCATCAAAGCCCCGGCAACCAATCAATCAATTTCCGGCGCTTCCAATTCCGTTCATAAACAGTCAACAGTGATGGTAGCAGTTCACCGCGGGAGGACTTGGCCGCATGGGTGCTCGCATTGATCCGCCTTCCCATCAGGACAGGACCACCCGCTCAGTGGCACAATCCGTGCGTAGTGCTGCAGCAATCCGCTCTACGTTCTCTCTACGCATTCTACTACGAGATTGATGAATATACATAGGTGGACATTTGTGGGGAACTGCGGAGTGTGCCCCTCCCCCCCCCCCCCCCCCATATCATGGAACGGCGTCACTCTCACCCGAAAACGAAGCCTCGTTTGAAAAGCCCGAATGCACTCCTTACCCTGTTTCGAATTTATCAGCCAAAGGCGCTCCTCTGGATGGCTTGAGTGCACCTCCCTGCCAGAATTTTGTCTGGGACAAATTCGCACCCTTGGAGAGGTCCGAGTGCACCGTCCTCCCCTTTCCCGCACTTGAATTTGTCCTCTCCAGTGATGCCTCTTCGAAGAAATGGCGCCCCTGAGCAAGTTCTCAACCGTCGATCGAAGATTATCGATCCACAGTGCACTAAGGTAACCGACGCCGTTACACTGAACTAGCTCCCAACCAAATTTCCATACATCAACCACTACCGATCCAATCTCCAAGCGAATTGTCACGTTAATGTGTCCTGGGGTAAAACACTGCCGGTGTTTAAAGCATCTCCGGGCTGGTGGTATTTCGCATGAACGTTTCGCACTCTGGCGAGTATCTGACGAAGCTCCTGCCCTGCATCTCTCCTGGCGGGACCCGATATCACATTAGCCATGTGATGAGCCCGGTGGAGAGTTGGCTCCTGCTCTTTTTGTTAGTTAGTTATTTGAGTTTAAGGGCGCTTCGACCAAAGCGTGATCATTTAGCGCCCATTGGCTCCTGCTCTGCATCTCTCCTGGTGGGACCCGGTATGGCATCAGGCATGTGATGAGCCCGGCGGGCAGTTGGCTCCTGCTCTGAATCTCTCCTGGTGGGACCCGGTATGGCACCAACCATGTGATGAGCCCGGCGGGCAGTTGGCTCCGGCTCTGCACCACTCCTGGTGGGACCCAATACGACTTCAGCCATGAGCCCGGTGAACAGTTTGCGCCGGCTCTGCATCTCTCCTGGTGGGACTCCAAATGACATCAGCCATGATGAGCCCGGTGGACAGTCGACTGCGTCGACTGGTGGATCATCATCACCTCTGTTCTGCCGGGAGGATGTGACCCGATACCGTCGCCACCATCATCACATGTCGATCGTGAGTGTACCGACCTAACACGGATGCAAGGGCGCACCTGTCGGGAATTCCGCGCCGGCGAAACGGAGGGGGAAGAGCGACGTCGATATCCAGTGGCCGGAGGTGACAACGGCCGTTAGTTCCGGCGGTGTCCCCCCCCCCACCACCCCACTCGCCCGCGCGCTGCAGGGGGTTGCCTGCGCGATCCATATCCTATTACCGACTATAAACTGTAGGATTGCGCATAAACGTTGCTGATGTGCTAGCCCCCGCCTGCCTACTTCGGCAGCTGCGAGCTCTGCTGTGGTGAGTGCCCAGTATGATTCATTCATCAATGCACATACCACAAAGGATATGCTGAATTGCTGTGGCAGTAGCATACATGCCAATGAAAGCTGCTCTCACTGTCTTTTCGAACAAATTCCACAAATGACGTGCACATAATGTGCGCATAACATCACAATGATGTGCACGCCATGTGCGAATACCATCACAATGATGTGCACGTCACGTGCGCATAGCATCACAATGATGTGCACGTCAAGACATTCACATGCGATTGCCTTCCAAAAGGAAATGAACAAACAATTCGGATGCGATCCATGCGCAGCGTGACGATATAGGAAGAGTGCGGTGGCACCGCAAGCAGAAGTGGGAGTCTGCGAACAAAACAAAATAGTCCCGACATGACAGCTCAATTATGATACAGCTGACGGAGAGTCTCGACAGTTCACACAGTCGTTACACAGTCGATGAGGCCGGTCAACAGCCCTACCCGAGTGCCGGAGGCGGGGTCGCTGTGACTGGCACAGTGTGGTGGTGGGGGTACCGCGCAGGGGAGGGCACCGTTACCGCAGAGGGCCGGATCCACTGAGCGGAACCACGCGCCAGCGCTATGGCGGACAGTCGACCTCAGGACCGGATCTGCCACCACAGGCGGCGCCGGCCACGCCCGCTAAACCATACGCGCGCGCGGGCCGCTGCTGTGCGGAGGCGCGGCTGTGAATTTGTGTCGCCACCTGCGTCATGGGCTCCGAGAGCGATCTATGCCTTTCCATGGCAGACGCTCGTCTGCATCGGCTGATGCAGTAGGTCTACTTTACAAGCACTTACGGTCTACAAAGTTTCGCCGGTACACTCAGCAGTTTCTAAGAATGCGCGAGGAGAATAATGCCAAGCAATGAGAAACTTCTCCCATTAGTCAGCAAGGTGACTTCTGACAGAGGAGCCGCTTCTGTTTCCGAGCGATGGTGAAATCATGGTCAAAGCCGTGCTCGACCGCGTCCGCGTGAAGGCTGCTGATGAAAATCAGACGCGCCGTTCACACAAGCTAATCGCATCCCATGTTGGGGCCCAACCGGAACCAGGTGCCTAAATTTCCGGGCTCTTTTGGCGTGCACACGACACGACTAAATACAATCTACAATTTTAGTAAGCTCGTTGGCGTGCGACCGACAAAAAGCTTGTGTTGATGCACACCGCATCTACGATGTTCGTGCGAGAATACGACATAGACAAACCACCGATCGAATTGTGCTGGAAAGACCGAGACATGGTTCTGAGCTGGTGCTATGGCGCAACGGCAGCACGTTGCAGCCATATTGGTCGTCAGTGCACCTCAGCTATATGCTACAATAAACACAATGCTTTTAGTTCACTTAGATATTTCATCAGAATAAATAGCAACTACGGATGTATTTTCAGCAACAATGGAGCTTCATCATTCCAAAGACACATGACTCCCGAGTAGCGAGTATATCCTTTTAGCAAATTATACCTGGACTCTGCCACTTACTATTCGCAAACTGTATCACAACTCTGTCTCATGCCCACAGCAGCGTTAGTTTAAGAGTAGATTCCATTATATGCACACTACTGGGAACATTTAAGGATAATGAGGCTGTGAATGCGTGAAAGAGAACAAAAAACACATTCCTGGATACATCTTGAAAATAATATTAGTGAATACATCCATGAGAAGAACTGCATTACTAAGAGTATGATTATAAGAAAAAAATGAAGTATCTATAAATACGTTATGCATCGAAACATTAGGGACGTAGGAACTGCCCCAAAGTGGGGGTGAAGGTGGGGGTGGGGGGGGACAAGAGCCGTTTTGAAATCGTTATTTTCCACGCAACGCCCATGGGACGAATGCTAAATTCGTCCAGTTTGTCCCCCCCCCCGGTTCCAACACGCATGCAAAACTCGGCTTTGACTCACTGGACGCAGCTTCGAATTGCACCTTATCGCCATATTCACCTCGGGACATGGTTAATGTACATACCTCCACCTCAGCCGCGAGATATGTGAATACGTTGCGTTGTGGTGACGGAATACACCAACGTTCAACCGTCAGCTCCTACTCGTTATGCACCTCACAACTACCGCAAGCATCGCCATTGACACGAACGGGGGCGAGGCCTGAGAAAGGCTACTCGTTTAGTTCAGATGTAAGTTCGCCACGAGCGAGTCTACCCCGTGCATGCACGACAACGGCTCATCTGAGCGTCCCCGACGGATCCGACCCGATCGCTACGCCTTCGAAATCGCAGTAGCTTCCTTGTTACAGCACTTCAAGTCCTAATTCATACTCTCATAATTAGACATGCTGTTTCGGGGACGAGTGGTCTAGGGTAAAATGTTCGCCTCACAATCGAAAGATTGTGGGTTCGAGTCTCACCCGTCGCTACTCTTCGCCCGCGACCATTCGGCGTGAGAGATTGGCGACGCTTATGACTCAACGGTCGACGTGTCGTAAAAATCAATAAGCAAATATGCCGTTTCAATTTTGAGGTTTAGGAAGTTTCATATCGCAATATTTTCTTTGAATGTAATCATTTGTTCAAAGAAAGCTTTGACGAAACAGTTAGTGTTGACCCAGCCGGCACCAGCGGAAAGGCGGCCTGCCAGCTGCCTTCTGTCCGTGGTTACACCATGCCACGACCTGCGTTGCACGCAGGTGGTCTCAGTGACCGGGATAGCGGTAGATGTTGCCTGAACCTGTCGTGTGGCGTCAAATGAGCGGCAGAGTTGCGGGATAGAAGACGTTATGACACAATGTGCGGACCTACATCATTTCACAAAACAGGTATTTCATCCAGTTGTGAAATAAACGGCCCCATTTGCTTGATATGGTGAACGCGTCTCACATTTCAATGCACTGTGTTGAAATTCGTTGTGCTTATTCTTTTTACTCATTTCTGTCGAATTTTGACGATACTGTTCTTTCCATTAGGCTGCCAAGCCAGCCTGCTGCTGTACGTTCACAAGTTCTGCCCAAACTCTGAGCCAGCGCCTGCAG
>JAOTOM010002808.1:115000-119843 GCA_034440615.1 Ashinkailepas kermadecensis | reverse complement strand
GATTCCAACAACTAAATGCCCAGGTAAAAAAAAATGGCTCTGGAGCACCGAACATATTATCAGATGCCTTCACAAATTGCGTACGGCACCGAAAAACAAACCGGATCTCGAACAATCGAGGTGGGATACAAAAACATGGCGCCAAGTGCTCGAGAAATCAGGCCGTGATTCGGACTTTAAAAAAATTCAGAAAAGTTTCACAAAATCGTATTGAGACCAGAAAACTGGGGCTGGGTCCCCGGAACCACGCACCTGGGTGCGATAAGCCACTCTGGGACCTAGAAACATCGTACCGAAGCCCCAAAATTGTACTTTGGCCCCACAAGTGTGCGTCAGAAGCCCAAAATAAACGCATCGGGACCCTAAGAGCACAACGGGGGCCGAAAATACAACTGACCCTCCAAAGCGCACAGTCTCACAAAAAGCGACAGGGCCTTAACACATGCGTTGCAGCCATAAATATACATACAGGGAGGTCTAAAAAATACACCGGAAGCTCTCATGGCACACAGGGGTCATGATAACGCACAATAGCATGAAAAGGTGGCTGGGGCCGCAAAAGGCAACATGGTTCCAAAACAAACAAAAAAGACCGGCGCTAAATAAACACATCGGGATCTTCGAAAACGCCCTGACACGTCAAAAAAATCCTCTGTGCACAAAAATTCAACAAACCCTAAAACGAGCACGGGGGTTCGAAAATGCTTTAGGCCGCTAACAAAAATGGATTGGAGCCATAATGCACAATCATAGACCAAGAAAGACGCAACGGGTTAAAAAAAAACGCCGAGGCTTGGCCTCGGTCTGGTATCCAATCTGGGAGGATAGCAGCAAAGATATGAAGTGCATCAAAGCTCAGCGGAAACCGCATTTCATAGCTACCAGAAAATGTGGGAAGTAGGAAACTAATGATCGAATTTAATCAATCGACTTTTCGAAGCGAACGCCCATGCGAATCATTCCATCACGCCAAATATGGTGCAAGTCTATCATGTGGCAGCAAGTAGCAAAACGCAGGAACCATAGCATCGCACGAAGTGTGGCGAATGCACCGAATACGAAAAATGGGTGTGCACGTGCACTGACGTTGCCGTCGTGGCGACCGGGTGCTATGAACTGGAATGCCTGAAATTGTAAAATTTTGTATTTTAAAGTGGTGGGTAATACATTTTACTTTGAAGTTATGGGCCTAATACATCTTCTAAACCCTGCTCGTTTTAGGGCTTTGTTGCGTTTTTTTTGTGCACCGAGTATTTTTTACGTGTCTGGGCGTTTTCGAAGATCCCGATGTGTTTATTTAGCTCCCGGTCGTTTTGTACGTTTTGGAACCATGTCGCCTTTCGTGGCCCCAGCCTCTTTTCCAGGCCCTTGTGCGTTCTCATGGCCCCTGTGCGCCTTGCGAGCTTGCAGTGTATTTTTCTTAGAGCTCCCGGTATGTTTATTTAGGGCTACAACGCATGTTTTAAGGCCCTATCGATTTTTGGGAGACTCTGTGCGCTTTGGGGGTTAGTTGTACTTTCTGGCACCGTTGTACTCTTAGGGTCCCGCTGTGTATATTTTGGGCTTCTGACACACATTTGTGGGGCCCCAGTATGATTTTGGGGCTTCGGTGCGATTTTTTCTGGGTCCCAGCGCGACTTATCGCGCCCAGGCACGTGGTTCCGGAGACCCAACGCCAGCTTTCTGGGCTCAACGCGATTTTTGTGGATCTTTTCTGTTTTTTTAATTAAAAGTCCGAATCTCGGCCTGATTTTTCGAACCTCTGACGCCATGTATCCCACCTCGATTTTTCGAGATCCGGTATGCTTTTCGGTGTCATACGCAATTTTTGAAGGCATCTTGAAAAAATGTTCGGTGCAACAGAGCCATTTTCCTGACCCTGACATTTATTTGCTGGAATCTCTCCTTTTTGGAAGGCTCCAGCTTGATTTTTTTGCATACCGATCCGGGTTTGTGGTATTGGTGTAATTTCAGCAGTGTGAGGTAACTTATCAAGGGATACCAAAATAAAGCCTTGGAACTGAGTGGTGGAGTGAGGGTTGAAATCCGACCAATCAGAAACCATAGTGGTAGATTAGGCCCCTCCACAGGACAATTTAGTTGATGACTAATTATATTATTTCGAAATGTACCCTTTGACAACATAGCGGTCGAAATCCAAGGACTTTTTAATGGGCGTAGGTGCCCCCCCATGCAAATCCGTTTGTCCCCTCCTGCTTGACGCAAATATAGGTACTCCACTGGTCCCTCAATAATTTTCCCAAACATACGCCCATGGGGAAAAGCCAACATTGAGGGGACAAATTACCCCTCATAAGCATACAATACAACATCCATGCCCCATACGAAATGGGATGAATGATGTTTTTAAATGCATTTTCTTCCAACAAACTTCTTTTCTGTTATTACAGCCTGCATGCGATGCGCCCCTAAACCACAATAACTAACTAACTAACTAACAGCCTGCATGATTAGAGCTTCCCAGCTTCCATACCTTCTCAACGTCATTTACAAAACGGCACAGCACAGCGAAAACGATGGGCGTGACGGCGTGGAATTTGAAGGCTTGGATTATGTATGTACTGACATTGTTACATTGTTGCATTGTCATTTATGCATTGGTGTTCAATGCTTGTTCTTGCCGTGAATTTATTCACTGAGGATATATTTTAGCTCGTGTGACAGTTGCCTTGCAGCCAGCACCAAATGTTATAAAAATAAACAAATTCCTAAGATGACGCTAAAAAAACTAATGCAATCCACTTCTCGTTGTCACCTTTACGAAATTGTCGTCCTTCGACTGAGAAATGGTCGTTCAAGCTTTGCTTATGACATCAAGCTGATGGGAATAAATAACAGTAGTGATGAATCTAGCTATATTCAGTTGGACTTGAAGGACTTAAAAGTGGGTTGATCAATGGCAGATATCTGTAAGATATATGCTTAGCACCAGCCCCGCCAGCTCGCTGCAATCTAGAGGCCAGCGGGAAGATTCGAGAAAGCATTGAGACGATGGTTTGTTTTGGCACTTATGCATTTATCCAAATATTACTTATTTATACCCTGGTATGGCCCAGTTTTCCCTGGTATAACCTGGTATGGCCAAGTTGGTATGGCCCAGTTTTCAGTCAAAATGATTAATGCTATTGCGTTTTGAGTAAATGATGCACCATGCCAAGAATAAACAAAAACCAATATGAAATCATGTTCCCCATCCTCGAACCATAGTATAAGAGCCTAAAAACAATATGAGACATTAACACAAGGGAGGCCCCCTTTCGTGTAACAGGAGGCCCCCTTTCGACCTTGCCCCCCCTGTAAGAATTTCGTGGCGACGCCACTGCCAAAAGCCCAACGAAGGAAGTCTGTTAAAGGAAACTAACCACCTTTATAATGGGATTTTAACTGAGATAGCAGTTTTGAAGACCACGTCGAGAAATCACTTACCTCATACTTCGTTCGGTCCAAAACATCTTCCAGCCGAAGTTATAAGGCCTTTTATCATCGGTTTTGGGACATGGACAGACTCGGTGGGCGTTGCGAGTCTATATTGCTGCCATATAGTTATATTCCTCTCTTGGCGAACCTTTAGAGGCCTATGATAAAAAGAAAAAACTTTCCAAAATCCCGTTTTTTGAAGTATGGGCATAATATTTCGCAAAACCAATGTCATATTCATCATTTTCAGGTGCCAATACCCCTAATTAGTATGATTGCAGAATTTCGGCAAGGTGGTTAGTTTCCTTTAATGACCAGAGGGCTCTTACTGGGCTTAATGTGATGCTTAGTCAGCTCCGTAAATTACATGCATTCACTAGTGTTTCCAGAATGGACATATCATATATATATATATATATATATGTGTGTGTGTGTGTGTATGTTATCTATATCTATAGCATATCTCTTATCTGTTATCTATAGCAGCCTCACATATATCGACTATCATCAAGAATATAAAATATCACTGTTAATCGTTGAAACATGGTATTCTTATCTATCATGTAAGGAAAAATTACACGTCATCAAGAAAGGACCAGGAAGGCCAGCGCTGTTTTGGGAAGCCCGGGCGGGGGCGGATACAGAGGGATCTTGAGGCATGTACCCCTCACGGAAGGTGGTGCCCCTCTGGCTGAGAAAATGCTCCCCTCCGGGAAGGCTCAAGCGCATCCTTACCTCAAAATTTTCAGCCAGAGGCACCCCCGGGGGTGCCTCAGCTGTGAATTTTCGGAACCAAAGAAATATAGTGGGGAAAATCCGAGGACATTTTGTTCTGGGGAGGGGAGGGGGTACGGTCGCGATTTTTTATTCCTCACCTCATTTGGGTGCCTCGGACCGCCCCTGAATATGTGACCCTGTGGAGTGTGTCCCCAATCCATTTGGCCCACCCATTTCCTCCATGTATTGTGTCCTCCCCCTCCCGGAGCCGTTCATACCTGCTTGGGCCCCCTTCTGTAGATCTGGATCGTTTCTGGTCGCCAGAGGCCCTTTCAGTCGGTTCCGGGAGCCCTCTTCGTTGGCTCAGGGGCCCTCTTTACTGGCCGGGGCCCTCTTCGTCATGTCGATATCCCTTTCGACGACCCGGGGCCCCCTTCGTCAGCTCAGATCCCTTCATATCGGCTTTGATTCCTCCGTCGGCCCAGTTGCCTTTTATGTCGGCTCGGGGTCCTCCCGATGGCCCGGGACATTTTTCCATGATAAGGGTCATCTCCGTCGGTTGAAGTGGTGTTTACGTCACATCGGGGCCCCTCCCCGTTGGCTCAGTGAGCTCTTTACTAGACGGGGCCCTCTGTCAGCCGGGGGCCTTCCACCGATTCTGGACCCCTTCATCCACCCAAAAACCCTC